>JACSZP010031489.1:1251-20380 GCA_016161895.1 Pinna nobilis
AGGGTTCTATAACGTGCCAACACCTACTGTGACACGGGACATCGGTTTTTAGTGTCTCATCCGAAAGACAGGGACGGCCAACCGCGGAGTGGCGCTGTGTAGATTTGAACCCCAGGCCCTTCGATTCCAAGTCGAACACGCTAACCACTCGGCCACGGAGGTCCCGCATGGGTTTGGTTTTCACTGTACTATTACTTGTGGCATTAGGGAGGTGTAGAGAGATGAGCTGAAGGGAGACATTATTAAGTAACTCCAGACTTACCCGAGAATTTGTTCCCGACTTCCTCCCTTAGTATCTTTTCATACGAGTCTTTTGCTGTTACGTACAGGAAAAAGTCATGTTGAATAAGATTTCGTTTCTTCTTTTTATTCCATGTGTAGATATAGGCCGAAGCGACCAAATAACAAAACCGGGGAAATATATAGTTTTGTCCATCACCGTTGTATATAAGCTTTGCTCTCGACCAGTTGAAGTTTTGTACCACTTTTCCAATGAATTCAGAAGTTGAATCAAAACCTGGACCTATTCTGGTTAAGGTCGGAAATTCTTGAAAACGATTAATTTGAAAATCATGAGCCAGGCCACCGGGAGATATGACGGAGACGGACCAATATGGCGCATACCTTGCTACGGGCGCTAAGCTGAAGTCATACACGGGCCCGAGGAATAAATGGAGCCCTCTGTTCATGAGCCTAAAGGCCTGGACGGGCGCTTCTGTAGCACTGAGCTTTGAGTCTTGGTAGTAGGCGGTCATGGTAACATTGGGAGGCAATATCTTGTGCTGTCTTACGTACTCGATCCCGAGGTCAATTGCGGGCTTTATTTTACAGATGGAAAATTGCCTTTCCCGCGGGAATTTCGGCGCTAAAACGGTGATGTTGATGTTAATATTTAAGTCTTTGCCAAAATAAGCATGTATATAGAGAGAACATAAAAGGCTAGCGAGACAAATGCTGCGTAAGTAAGTAATCATTTTGCTAGGCTAGATAGAGGCTCCTTTGGTAATGGCTAATGTCGCAAACTATATTATCTACAACTTGTCTAGGAAACGAATATCCCAAAGTTTAACGGACTTAAACAAATTAAAATGTCAAATAAATTAAGTGTTTCATTTTACTTTGTTCTGTAAAACCATCAGTGCTTCTTTCTTTGTTTACAAGTAGCTACATTACACGCACACTTATTAAGCGTTGATCTGGTCTCTTCGGATTAGAAGTTAAATGGATTACATCCGCTTGTATTTAGAAAAGCGTCCCTGAGGAGAAGTACCCTATATATATACTCTCCGAGTTGTAAATAGTTAAGTGCATCGTATGGTATGGATTTTCACGTCAGTTTTTGCTTAAAACGTTCATTGTGGAATGATCGAAAATTATAAATGACTTTAAGGAACAAAATACAATGTCATAGAGATCATACGAAACTATCACAGAAATATAAAACGGATGGCTTTACTGGTTCACATCACGGAAACTCCACAGTAGTTGTATATACCGAACGATCGGAATTCCGTAGAATTGAGAGTTTGATATGTATAATTATGTTTTAAATCCCTCAGAATAAATGTCCATTCTTCAGACTAATTCCATTCCAGAAGTTCAGATGTCCATGAAAATAAATCCAAAAGGAAATAGAACTTCATCTTTGTCGTGCAGAGCTTCTTTAGAAATGTTTTTTTCTGCATAATTAACATTTCAGAAACGTCAGCCACTAATGTCTATACAATGGAGAAAACCCATTTCCCTCTAGTTTTCCCTCCAACCTGAAGAGGTTTCAATGAATCTAACAAATGTCTACTGCGAGGTTCTACTTGAGAAAGAACTTTTTTAAGAGTTATTTTTGCCCACGAATTTCGGTAGTGATAATTTACAAGTTGTAAGTTTGACCTGAGAAATAAACATGCTTGTTAGAATATGTATGTAGATATTTGTCTCTTTACCAGCGCGCGTCAAGACGGCGCGTCACTTCCGTCGCGGTCGTCTGCTTCCTATTGTTTATCGTGAAATGGAAATCAATGGAAGAAAAAGAGCACAGCAGTAGAACAAAGGGATTACGGTGACCCAAGGAGTTAAGTATTAAGAGAGAGAGAGAGAGAGAGAGAGAGAGAGAGAGAGAGAGAGAGAGAGAGAGAGGAGGGGGGGGGGGTATTTCCAAGTACTGACTATTGTATTGCGCACTTCTACACAAGGGCATATGAATAAATAATGCTTTACAAGTATTTTAGTTGTAGGATTTTTAAGTACCTTCAATTCAACGTTAAAAACGAGGTCCCCTGTCCCAGAAAGTGTCTGCAAGTTAAATAACCTCCACTCCCCTAAGTTTATAAGTATCGGCCATAGGTCAGATTTGATGCTCTTCACCAAAACACGATGTTGTCTATACCTAGAAGTGAGAGATATTTAGGTGGGACACTAAACGACATTTCAACAAAGATGTAGGATTAATTTTCTGGATACTCATTCCTTTAAACATAATTGTTGAATCATGGACGGATTCTTGCACGTAACCTACAGAGAGAAATGCAAAAAATTAACAAATAGCAACGCTTAGGGGAAGGGTTTTTATTCGGGGAAAATGAGTTCTTGTAATATTTTTTTTCAAAAGAATTTATCATCTGAAGTGCATATTCGCATACATGATTATTTATAATATGATATATTAGAACATTTTCCTTTACAGACAGCCGCGTTTACTTTGCTAGATTTTGAACAAGGCATTCTCTTCATTACGGAAATGAATATGGTATGGCAACTTTCAAAACCGTGACGAAACGGAGTTTTGTGACTTGGCGCATCAGATTATGATCACGCAATAAAGCGGTGTCTAAATGAATATTGGTTTTTGCCTCTAAGTTTTTTTCAGTTACGTTCTGTCGTGTTTAAACAAATTTTAAAAATACAGAAGGCTTGTTTCTACATTAGGTCCGGTGAAACATTTATTGAACTGCATTACATTTACATGTCGCATTTAACTGCAGAAATATGCATGAACATGCATTTTTTCAGAACAGGAGTGTATAAAGATTGTTTAAAAATTGCTTGGAGTCTAACTTAAGAATATATTACTCTTATAGAAATTAACCAGAATGACGGTTAAAGCATTTCACATTTAAGCCTTGTCTCATCGCCTAGGGAGTGAAGCAGATGAGTTTCTTTATTGTGCCAACAAAAGTTATGGCAGGAGAGGGGAGCGTTCGGTTCTAAGGTTCCATTCGGGCTACTCGCAGTGTTTGCTCCTATTGACGAGCAGTTTGTATAGAGAGATTTGTTATATGTAGTGCCTTGGTCTACTCTACAGTTATCGGAATAGGTTATACCCCCAACTAAGTCGAGTTTCCGACCACTCACTATGACTCAGGGTCTCAGTTTTTATTTATAAAGCGAATTACAGGGATAGTAAGCCGCTTTCGCCAAGCGGATTTGAACTCATCACCTTACGATCTGAAAGCGAACAGGTCAACCAAAGAGCAACAATGGGTCTCGATTTCGTATAGAATAGTACGCCCTAATTGTTGCAGTTAATAACACACTACGAATCAGACACAGATCGACTGGACTCGTAGCTTTAACAAGAATTTCCTCTGAGGTCGCATGAACTCTTGCTACAACATTATCTGTCACGAAGTGCTCCTTTTACAGATGTTAATTCTGGTCGGATTGATCTGTTAGAAGCGTAAACCTGAATCGTAGAATTAGTAATCTTAACATGCGCAGGGAATCGATTGTAGGCATTGGATTATCTAGTGTTACACAGACTTATCCGTCTGTTTTGTGGGGGACCTTTACAGACCCTGAATAAATGAAAGCTCAATGACACTAATGAATTCAAAATCCATGAAAATGCACTTTATCTGAAATTGTTACAAGGGATGGATCCGTATCTGATGCATTCATTTTCAAATTAATTTCCTAATTTTCCGGCGAGGAAATGGATTTTTCAAGTTCCAATCAATGTATTACTGCGTACGTGAAAATTCGGTGCCGTTTTTGTCCGAGTTCATTTCTACTTCCTTTCACATTCGCAAAAGCAGTGATTCATTTGGATCGAACTTTTGACGGACGGAGCAGAAATCATGCATGTAATTCCGGAAATATTACTTATTTAGTCTGTTGACCATTAGATGTATTGCAAGTATGTTGGGTTTTATAGATTACCTTGTCCAAGATACCAATTTAACGTCGATATCGTGTTGTAGTCGCGTTTTTTATAGTTAGTATACCAAACAGAATTACTTCAATAAAGAAGTTAACTACCCGAAATTTATTGGACAATTTCCTAACAAAAATTATTCATGAACCTCTCCCGGTATCCATAAACCTTTCTAATATAGTTGTTAGGTGGTGTCTCCGGAACTAATCGCATAAAACTTATTCCGGTTTTTTCTTTTATCTTGTCTCTCAATAAAAGTGAAAGTGAATAAATTCATTCACGGACTCAATTATTGCAATATTGTTTCTGCATGGTTGGCGAACTGTGAATCAGCGGATTCCTACGCGCTAAAGACTTTATAGCATGACAGTCAGTAACAAATTGGCAACCGAGTGTTAATCGGCGTTTACTACGTCACGTCATAGACATCTGCTCATGTCCTCGCGGGGATACAAATTTGAACCTGCAGAACAAGATGGACCCCCCCCCCTTCCCAAAGGAAAAAAGAACGAAACATACCAAGAAATGCTAAGCAAACAGGGGAAATAATAGCAAAACAAGTGTTATATAGAAGCTACATTCAACTCCGAATCTATACAATGCCTTTTATCCGTAGGTTTTGGCATATCTCTTGTTGAAATTTTATTTGCATTTTTAGTGGGAAGTAGTTTGTGAGCCTCCGCAAGAGTTAGTCTTAATTACTTTAATTAAAACCATTTCATAAAATTGTGCCCTATTTATTGCACGAATTATACGGTAACAATTTAAACAAAGGATTTTATTTAGTTATTATACTTAATTATCGTGTTATTTTATCTTGTATAATTTTCAAACTTAACTATCGTGTTTATTTATTTTACAATGGTAAAATGGTTATCTTACATACATTTCTGCACCTAACATCGTAAGCTTGTATTCGTCTCACAATTTTTACGTTTAAGCATTGTATTTATTGAATATTTGGCAATCCACTGAGCACATTTTCATAGGCATCGTATGCATTTATATCATACTCCTAATGTTGGAGTACAATATTCACAAATAATTTAATCCTTCAACTGTCTTATTTACTCAACTCACAATTCTCACACTTAGGCATCACTTGCATTCATTTTACAATTCTCACGCATGAGCATCGTATTCATAAACAATTTTATCCTGGCACTGAAGTGTCAAGTGTGTTCACCTCACAATTCTCACAAGTAGATATCGTATGTATTACTCTTACAACTCTCAATGCTTTAATGCTATATCTATCAATCTTTCGATTCCATTATGATTCGACTTGTTATACACACACCCTTGATAATAGTATCGAATCATCTTACAATTCTCACAAATAAGCTAGGTAAGTATTTATCTTATAATTCCAACCTTTCGGATGAGACAGTAAAAACCGAGGTCCCAAGTCACAGTAGGTGTTGGCACGATAAAGGACCCTCCCTGCTCTACGGCCAGCAGTGCTGACCACAGGCAAAATTTGTCGCCCTCCACCAGCACAGGGTGATGTCTCCATATGAGTGAATTATCCTGGAGTGGGACGTTAAACAACAACGCAACAACAACAACTATAATTCTAACGCAGGAGAAAAGTTTGATATTAATATTTTACTGGTCCATTATTTATCTATTAAATAAGATTCTCTTGCTCAGTTCTGGCACAGAAACAACCTTCTGTGGTACATTATATAAGATCAACTCTTTTAAGAGACTAGTTCGCGAGGTAAAGGCACTTTCATGAAATAAACAGAGAAACTGTGATGTTTTGTGAGATCTCTCTGACTTATTTTTAGACTATCAAATATACGCAAGGGAAGTCGCCCAGCTCAGAGATTACGGACTTATAATTGTTTATCTAGAGCGAGCTAAACACAGGGTCGATAATGATCGATTATTGATAAACATATTTTGATTCACACATTTCCCACCTTATTTAAACTATCTTTTTTTATTTTTAGAAATGTGTATACGAAAATGGATAGACTGAACTTTAACCTTTTCATTGACGTCATATATCCGGAAATCTAAAGCTGACTACCGTGACGTGTCCGGAGATTACAATTCGATTTACAAGTAGTAGCGGTTATCAGCAGGGAATGGTGCGCTGCCTTAACAATGACACAGGAAGTTCTCAACTCCAAATATTCATATCAATGATCAGTTTAAAAATGTCACCCCTCGTGACAAACCACTTCACATTCTTTTACATACTATATGTATGGCTTGTACGGAAGCCCATGGACGCCAAATAAAACGTAGCGCACAGTATGCATGATGTGTACGGATGGTCATGAGCGGTGTTCAGAAAATTTGTGATTATGTCATTGAATAAATATGATTGAAGGCTTCCGGTTAAGACCTTTATTCGACTGATTGGCTTTGTTCGACTGATTAAATTCACACGGCACCTAGATGTTTGCTGTTTCAGGAGAAGCTCAGAAAACCCACACGACCGCACCGAGACTCGAACTTACTACTACACAGCTAGATGACAAGGACCCAGAGACGTACATACCGCTCCTCTCGCGCCATCCAGAGGCACAGATCATGAGGTCATTCCTGAATCCAAAACGAGAAAAACACAGATATTGTTTTCAAGGAATTTTCCTTGACCTTTTCCTCAAGCTGTAGCCTTGCTTTCTAAGATAATTTGTAATAATACGGAATTCTGCTTCCGGAAGAAAATGTTGATGTTGACGTGGAAAGGCTTCTTTACCAGCATGCTCATTTAATTACAGAATCCTGATGAAATTTGATATTCATTTAGGAAAAACATAAAGCAAAAGGAACGCAATGTATTTCAAAGAAATGAGCATTTGTCGGGTTTGACTTTTGTTTTGAAAGGATTCCATATACTTACAAAACGAAACTGACAGTTCCGGTAAATTATACAGCGTATTTCGAACCCGAAGGACTTAGCTGAAGTCAGCATTGGTATTGATCTAAGCTCTCTCTATGTGTTTTCGATTAATTCTGTCTCTAATATTCTGATTGCCATGTAACTTAAGTGTCAAAATATATAAAGGAACGTCTAATGCCTATGCTCTTCACATGATAATAATGTTTTTCACACAATCTGTTATCTTTTACATTTATGTCTTATTAAAATCTTCCAAACAAAAAAGTCAAATCTTCTATCAATGTCTATAAAAATAAAGTAAAGAATTATTGATCAATCTGTCAAAAAGAAAATGAAAATTTTAAAAGATTCAGTCAAAAGAAAAAATAAATACGAAATAATCGAATATACGCACAGAAAATACTGCACTTGTAGATTGTTGGTCGTTCTAAATAGGACAGTTTGTTACGAATTAATATGACCTGGTGAGAAACACATATATCACTACACCACGATCACATCTAAAATCTTGCTGTAATCTATTGAAATCACAAGGATGTAATAAAATGATTTCAAAGTACTTCTTTACTTTTTTAATTCCCATCGATCAGATTTGATCTTTGAATTTATGCATATCCATCCATATTTTGCTAAACTATGTGGAGCCTCAATATTTCTGATGACGATGAACAAGATGATCTAAAGACTAGGTATACGTAGACTAGGTACTAAGTAAGAGTATAGACGAGTTATAACTCGCCGAATACCCTATGATTTTACGATAATATTTTTATGACGGTAACATTGATTCGACTCTTTCTCGAGTTTTCCTCCACATTCACACGGTATTCACACGACAATCTTGTTAACAACCGAAACTTATTCGATGTAAGCCCGAAACTTTCTCAACAATTCTCGAGCAGCTGTTGATCAAGCTTGTTCAATGACGGAAAATGTCGAGCAAACGTCGTGTGCATGTCTAATTAATAATAAAGGAATTCTTATGGAAAGGTTACTCATGATAACGTTCGTAATGATAGAAAGGATGAAGATACCAAGGGGCATGTCCCTGTTTTAAGACCCTTGTTAAGCCAATCACTAAATCTTCAAACAGACGATAGACTTTTTGTACAGACTACTCAGCATGTACAACATTAGCTTATGTAATCAGGACTCTAATTTCTCATGTGATTTAGAAATACATTTTAGATTCTGCGGGGGAAAATCACAAGTAACTAGACATTATGTGCTATTTAATATGGACACTTTTATTACTCCTAGCTTCAGCATTATGTTATCTTCGACGATAAATTGTGTAAAAAGAAAGTAGATAATCACATTGAGACAGTTAAAGTATTCGTAATAACAAAACACAATAAAACACTAGGATTTTATTGACACGCACGCTCAAGGGAAGACCCAGGGACAAATTATTCTCTCAAAACGATCATAGTTTTGTCTCAGTGTGCATGGAAATAGGAATTATGTCATTTTTGAAGATGAGCAGTTTTTAGACGATAATTTGTCTACATGACATAGAGTTGGATGTTTAGTTGTATTATTGTTAAACATCCCCCTCAATGATCTTTCACTTGAATAGATGCGTCTATGTAGGTACCGTTATGTTAAAGAACAATCTATGCACAATGACACTTGGTGCCAAACATAGGCCAAATTTGTTGTTCTTCGCCGGAAAACGGTGACGTCTCCATTTAAGAGAAAGATTATTGAATAGGGCGTTAAACAATAATATAATCAACCAACCATTACTTCTAACCTTTCCGTACTGGCCTTGCTACATAATCGCATTAGAACAAAATACATAAAAGCCAAATTATTAAAGAAAAGAAGAAATAAATAATTGAAGTCAGAGAACTCGTTTGATATAAAAAATATCTAGCAAAACATTTTTTTCTCGTTTTGCATTCGATGAAAGCCTACATTTTAACAGTTCCGAAACAAATCTGTCTGCTTAAGACCCGACATCATCACTCAACGACTTTTGTATTAGGAGGTCTTGGACTGATAACTTAACGGTCATTCCTTTAAAAGAGATTAGAGGTCAACTTCCGACCGAACAATTGGCACTGGCTTGTAATTTGCGGAAAATCTGCTCATGGAAATCCATACAAATTTTGATAGATGTACTAGGACGCATACATCTTGTCACGAAAAGTGTCGACTTCTGCTATGAGCTGATGATGAAAGCGCTCGACGTCGTCAAGGGGGATTCTAAACTGCACCTATATTGCTACAAACTTAATTTGGTAGATATAGCCAGCAAGTGTGATAACTTTTATCAAGGTCAAAACCAGCAAATACAAAATTGAGGTAACGAACAATGATGGATCTCATAACTCCTATAAAGAAAACTTACAAAAGGTTGGGCACATACAGAGCCCTGGACACACCAGAGGTGGGATCAGGTGCCTACGAGGAGTAAGCTCCCCTGTTGACCGGTCATATTCGCTATTAGCTCGATCAGGTAAGCGGAGTAATCCGTAGTCAAAATTAGTATGTAAAGAACAGTGTGTTACAATCTGCAGAATCTTATCCCCGATATTGCACTGAAAACTTACGATAATTCAAATTTTTACAAGCATGCATAGCTAAAATGAATGTATCCAAACTTATAAATACGTAAATGTCCCTATGATTGAAGACATTACTTGAACACCAACAATATTCCGTTCTCCCCATACGAGGAATTTCGATCGTTTTCATCGTAACAGAATTATCTATGAAAATAATCAAAATCTCTAGAGTATATTTTCAACAAGAACGCATGTGGAACGAGAGCTATAATAAAATTCTTTACAAAAAGATCAAATCAGCCACATGAATCGTCATGTTATATGATTGTGAACTATGGTACTAGATGTCAATAACAAAAAGCTGCAGTATCAGTGACCAGGATTGTACGACGAAAAAGACGTATATCTTCAAAGTCACCAAGGTATCATATAGCCCGAGGATTCCGAAAAACAGGAGGAACAAGTTGAAAAGTTGACTGAACTAGAGTATCTATGATATGCGTAGTCTACTGTAGCCGCAGTTACGATATTGTTGTGCCATAATTTGCAGCAATAGGATGTTTGATAGTATATCCTATTAACATGTTGCTCATTCAGTATAAAAATCGGGGATATTAAAGTATCGATCACCAGAATAATCAGTAGGCGTTATACAAATTTGGGGAATATTGGACAAACACGGACCTCTGAGAAGCCAGAGGTGGGATCAGGTGACATGCAGGAGAAATTATCCTCTGTCGAACAGTCTTTCAAAAATTCATCTACATTTGGTGTGAAATAGGTATCATTGCTCTCCAGTGCTAGATTAGTGCTGATATACCAAGCATACACGAAAATATAAAAAAAAGCCAAATTGTACATGATATGAAGGTTTGTCAAGACTTTATAGATTAAATGCTTCAATTGAAACATTATCAATAGAACAATCAGAATCGAGTAGATCTTCATGCCTGTTATGAAAAGAAGCCACCAGCAATGTTGTTATAGCAGTGATATCATATGTTTCGTGCAGGTGAAAACACATAAGTTAATTTTTGTCCACAATTGCTGCTAAATTCGCTTTTCAAAGCAATTTTACTACCAAAGAAAAAAAATAGAACGTTAGGGGAACCAGAATACTTCTGGGTTTCACATTTATTCTTCATTTCTAACATGTTTATCATATTTTCAAACCATTACCGCACATCCAAACTAACAAACATGAGCATTTTAATAAATATCAGATATTACAGATTTACATTATGTATCAATATTGGTAAAATACGAATAGTTGATTGCTTATTAAAATGCCCCTTGTTGATGTGAAATTAACATAGACACTGTAATATACGTTGCATATATTGATTTATTTAAAGTTTCACCCTTTTTTCTGAAGTCATAAGGTAGTTGTGACGTAATGTTGTAAATATAGAATGAATGTGTTATATATGAATGATATGAATGATTAAAATTACGAGTTATTATGTAAAAACAGCCGTGTGCGGATCCAGGATTTTTTCCAGGGGGTCGATGTTTTCGAGGTGGGGGGGGGGGGGGGGNNGGGGGGGGGGGGGGGGGGGGGTCCAACATGTAAAAAGAAATACTTGACCAATATTGGTTCATACTTTGCAAATCCCAGGGGTCCGGATCCCCCCGGCCCCTCTAGATCCGCGCATGAGCCAAAAGAAGTAAACTTCAGTCTAGACATTTTGTTGAATTTTTATTTCATTTTCATGTTTTGTGAAGTCTCGCTACCACGTGATTTGACGGCCCTTCGACTGATTCCGTTGTTTCTCGTGGAATTAAACTGGATTCTACAAATACGGTTTATGAAAATATGCAAACAAAATCTCTCTTTCATGTCCATCTCTGTGCTTTTTCTCTAAATTGATCAATGTATTTGTCATTTTAGTTTAAAAGCTGTCGTGTAAAATTTCAATTTTTACACTCTGTCCCTCTCCGTGAAAAGTCCCTGCGGACACTGTCTGCTATTGAAGAAAATGTCGGTCGACAGCGTGCAAAATTTAATTTATAAAAAATGTTACAAAGAAATGTCCATCAACACATTAGTTAAGCCCCAAGGAACATAAACAGCATAAAGTATTATGCAGTCATTGTAATCCATGTTTAAGTTTTTGAGGCATAAAGTTAAACAGCTCTAAAGCAACAATTCCATAGTCTTGTTGAAACTCGTATCATCAGAGAAGCGGTCGCTGATGCTAAGTTTAAGTAGCAAACTGTTTTACGGAATACAGACCCGAAGATTTTTTTCGAAGTTAGACACAGGTAGTATTAAAATGAGATTTAATCGTAAGGGTTGAAAAAAAAAATTGCAGTGCACATTTCCGCGTTTAGGAAAAAAGACCACTAAGGTAAGAAAAAAAAACAAAACAAAACAAAACGAAAAAATAGACCAATAAACAAAAACATAAAACAAAGAGGTTCAGAGAAATTACCTTAAGGGAAATATTATCCAAAAGAATAGACATGTATATGTATTTTCAGAAATGTTCAATACATGCTAATGCTAGATGTCAATTTAAATTAATGCAGAACTTTTGAACAGATTACATTGTCATGTGGATTAAGATTGATAAAAACAAGGAATGGGTGAGGGTGTTATTCTGTACAATTTACGACAGATTAAAGTTTTTGAGATAAATATCTACATTCTAATCATATGCAGCATTTTAAGAAAATGATATACTTATACAAAGATATTGTTTTATATATTTATTTTGGTATTGTGTTGGTATATCCATTGTGTGTTAATCACATAAATTCATCCAGAATTTAAATCAAAGTGATCGAACATTATTGATTCCTCAAGGTTTTCTTCGATTGTTTGATGTTTTGGCACATTCTCACTGCATATAACGGCAATTTCTACAAAATGTCAAATATTACGCAATCTTATTCTTAAGTCGATATTCGCTGTCATAAATTTCTATTCCGCGTCGAATGCAACTCTTATAATAAAGCGGGGACCTACCAGGGGATTCCAAGTCCTAACAAATGTGAACATGTTTTAGACAAATTCACTACTCAACATTGATTTGTGATCCTTTTTTTAAAAAGTGAAACACTGAAAGAAACACATTAAGAAAGCTGTGACAGAAATGATTTGACAGAAAAAAAAGCTGACTTGTTTCTGTCAGTTAAACGTCGGAAATTCTATCCTTTTTTCTGGAAGAAAATTTCATCCCTTTTTACTGCGGGAAAGATCCAGACCTTTACTTGTGAGTTAAACAGAGAGAGAGAGAGAGAGAGAGAGAGAGAGAGAGAGAGAGAGAGAGAGTGTGTGTGTGTGTGTGTGTGTGTGTGTGTTTGTGTGTGTGTTAGTAGGGGAAAGTCAATGTTGGAATATGTATTCTATGAAAGATGTGCTTTCCTATAAACTAAAAGTCTCCTGACAGAAAATATATGTATACTTCAAGTCAGTGCAACACATTACCTTGTAAGTGAGAAAGATATAAATAACAAATGTATATACATGTATAAGAGTGTTTTACTACAAACCTTTGTGAGCTGTGCATCCGTTTTTATGTATGAAGAATTAGGAAATTATATTGATAGCTTATAGATGAGAAAGAAAAAAGATATGAAAAATGATTGAGTCTACATGTAAGCAATAGTAGAGCCTGTTGTCAGTGTATAGTCGGTAGTATGGTATGTAAGTGTGTTCTGTGTGTGAAGGTGTACGTATTTCTAGTCGTTTAGGTTTATAATTGTGTTTGTATTTCTTATCATCAGCGGTATAACGATGAATGTGTTTGTACAATTTAATACAGTTTGTATATTTAAATTATGTCTTAATGAGAGATAAAAAGAAATGATTAGAATTTCTAGGTCCGGCTCGTCTTAATCTCAGTTTGTAAAGTACACAGTTCTGAATAGGTTAATTTTATGCCCTTAAAATTCTGATCACTGTTGTTGTTCGTAGCATATTTTCTAATTCTACAATCACTGTGGTTACCCTTTGGAGTACCATATCCATCGGTATCCACGACGTAGCTTTAGATATTCTAGTCAACCTCATTCAGCTATTTTGTAAAATGTTTTTATAATGTTGTAGAGCAGTAATATTTGCAAAAAAGTCAGAAAATGTAAAATAATTAGAATCTTTAAATGGAAATATTGAGGTATTGAAAATTGCTGAAGTACGACTAATTGTTAGATGATTAAAGAAATTGGTGTTGCAATACGACTTAAATGCTATACCGGATGGGTTGTTAAATAATAATTCAGTTAATTAACGATGCATAGTCTTGATGTTCATAGTCTTGTGTTGTTTAGTACGAATTCAGATTACCATTATTTACTGATATAATTGTGCCAAGAAATCGAATCACGATCCATAAATGCACAATTCTAAAACAGCGATTTCATCAATCAGAACTATCGAGTTATTAACGAATGACCAGTTAAAAGTTTCACGTTAACAAAAAATTACTGCATTACTTCACATCAAAGAATTCAACAAACGTATTGATGGCACAGGTTTTATGAAGGACATGCGTAAACATGAAATATAATTTTAGGCATCGATGGGAAATTGCTTTGAATTTTGTTCGTCAATAATAAAAAAAAATTATATGAAATAATTTTTTGTAAATCCCAGATACTAGACCAATAATTACTAATACAGCAGTTTTTGTAAAAATCTATGCTCACTGAACTATAAATCTTAATAAACAAGCTTGTATTGAAATATTCTTATACATATATCGTCTTAATTCGCCCACATTTTATCAAGTGGGCAGAGTTAATGATTTAGTACGTGACCATAATTTACATGTTGTTTGATGTCATTTATTATTTTCTAGGGTCTATCAACAACGTGTAGGACTAAAAAAGTTAAAAACTAAAAATTATTGTTCGACACTTGTGATTATAGATATCCTTGTTTACAAATACTGATGAACTACGCTAACGACTCAATCGAGATGGGCCTTTATTTTATATGATGCTAATAAATACATATACACTTCTTTTCATAAATAAATACTGACTTCTCATACTATGTTTCGTTGTTCTTAAATTCAAGAGGCAAACGAATATCAAAACTTAAATGTTCCAAACGGTACCTGCTCTGATATATAAATCTTATTCAAGTGTTTGGCGGCATCAGATTTTACATATTCATACTTAATCAAGAAGGTGAAATGTGTGTTGTATCTTATGTGCTTATTCTAAGTGTTGTTTTCTAATATTTGCAATCGATGTATGAAGAAAGAAATAAGTCTATCATGAACGTGTAGGACTTCAAAACTTCAAAACTTTTGTTCGACACTTGTGGTTATTAATCAGAGTGATTTTTTTTATGTTAACTATTGAACATAAATCAAGCTAGCATTTTCAAGTATCAGTGTACAGTTTTGTTTGTGATAACGTAAACCGTATGTGATGTTTATTTCGAGTTTACAGCACAAACACTTGGCATTTCTTGTAAGACTGAAAGACTGTAAAAATCTGAAACAGGAAGTTCTCGTTTCCTGGAGTGATTATTATTTGAGTCGATTGAGATTGCTTTCCTTGGGGATAAGAAAAAAATCACGGTATCCTCCCTGAGTTACCTTTTAAACGAGGGCATTTGAACCTTAAACTCTGACCAGATGTATATGGTTTATCATAATCACCTGTCTTTCGGGTGAGACAGTAAAAACCGAGGTCCCGTGTAACAGTAGGTGTTGGCACGTTAAAGAACAGTCGCTGCTCTACAGCCAGCAGTGCCGAGCACAAGTAAAATTTGTCGCCCTTCACCGGCACACGGTGACGTCTCCATATGAGTGAAATATTCTTGAGTGGGACGTTAAACAACAACGCAACATCAACAATATCATATTCACAGTTTGGCCACAGAAATTGCAATAGACTCTTATTAAAGCACATATCCAGGGGATATGTTAGATACTAATGTACCTTTCATTGCCATGTACCACGAATATTTTTTATAAGTATAACCTGTCTATAAATCCGTCGTTATCAAAAAAAATATTGCTGAGTACAGCAAGGTAGTACTGAGTAAAAAAGAAGTTTACAAAACATACAGCCAGCGATGTCTGCTTAGGTCTGCTCTAAGAAATTTTCAACATGAAAAGTTTCGTTGAAAATGACGATAAGAGCATGTTTATCGAACCTATATATCCTCAATAAGTATTACACAATCCCTGATGTCAGAATTAATCGGTTGCGACTTGAGCTATAAATATTGCCAGCTTAAGATTTATGGTACCAAAACAAATGATGGAAAGTTACTCTGAAAACTCTTAAGTGACTTAACAAATGCTATAAAACTGACACGTTAATCCTACTTGTGGCAATAGTATTGTTTTATCAACTCGTGTTCAACATAACAATCTAACACGGTTGTATAATTTTTCGATATTTTTACTATTTTTATACAGCAGGTGGGCTGATAAAGATAGACAATGTAGTGCACATTTTAGCGCTAAATGTGCACAATGATTCTCGTTCAATGTGCCTCTTTAGGTTTATGTGAATATCTGATTTTAGTTGGAGACTTACAATTACAAAGATAAGTGTCATCTTTAAACAGTAATATTCAACTCAAATAGAATTAACAGAGCAAGGACGCGCAATTTATAAGAGTATATAGACTACAAAATATCGTGTGATAGAATCTGAAATTATTTATTCCATTTTGAAATCACATTAACATAGTTATCTAATTTAAATACCAACCATAGTATGAATTGAAAAAAAGACTTGCAGTTCAATGCAAACAAAGTAAACTATGTCTTAGTAAGAGGGAGCGAACTCTTTTTTTGAAATGATAGAAGTCATGTTAGAATTATGTCCCTTCCTACATGTTTCTAAACCGGTTAAATTATTAAAAGTATTTTATATATACATAACGAATGAACCTGTATTATGTTTATAATTTTACCATTATCATTATTAGCATTATAAATATAAACATCGGTATTTTTATCATTGCGATAATTATTTTTTTTGTTATCATTCATCACTGTACTATCAGTGTACAATGGCAAAACATACATATTACTTACATATTCTAAAATAACATTCTTGAAATTTTCTTTCCTGTTTTAGTCTTTGTTAAAATCACAAACAATTGCCAGTTTTTGGGTTTTTTTTTTAAAAGGAATTAGAACCTAATGTGACATTTATCGACATTTATGAACCTTCATGCTTCTATTCCTGTACTTGTATCTAGGAATTAGTACAAGTTGAATTCTAAATTTTTTAAAACACTTCAAATTTAGAGTCTGACGAAATCATCTCTAATTTGTAAGAATATATAAAGGTTTATTTCTTGAACGCTGATGGTTTACATAAACGGGACCATTATGGCCCTTATCAAAGTACAGAAAAGCGATATTCTCCAGGAGGAACATGAATTCAGCAAAATGAAAAAAAAATGTTTCCGGTTTAATTGTCCAACCATCTTAATTTTATCATTATACCGACAAGGATGTGTAAACAAATACAGTTAATTATATTTGTAACCATACCTGCCAGTGATGCGTTACTTATTATGATTACAGTATTATACTTATTAGATTCATAATCCCAATCTTCGTTTTTCCTGCTGTTGACTAAACAATAGTTTGCATGCATTAATATCACGTGGTTAGCGGCGCGCAAACACATTAAAAAATAAAGTTAGTTTATTCTGGACTTTGGGGCGTCCGTGGCTGAGTGGTTAGCGCGTTCGAATTCGAATCGAAGGGTCCGATGTTCGAATCTGCGCAGCGCCACTCAGCGGTTGGCCTTCCTGTCTTTAGGAGGAGACAGTAAAAACCGAGACCCCGTGTCAAAGTAGGTGTTGGCACCTTAATGAACCTTCCCTACTCTACGGCTATAAGTGCCGAGCATAGGCATAATTTGTCGCTCTTCGCCGGCACACGGAGACGTCTCTATATGAGTAACATATTCTTGAGTGGGACACAAAGCAAAGGTAAAACAAGTATCGCGGACTTTAATTCATTTAATAAAAAGCAGTACCTATATGCACGTATATAACCCACTGATTACCACATAGGCTATTTTTCCTGTCACTTCGGTGCTTCATAAAAGGCATGGAACTATACTAGAATCCTACAATGTACAAACACGCGACACCCTTCCTTCCCAAAGTTTAAATGCGTGCAATTAATCTCATTGATCTTTTGAGTTTTATCAATTATTTTGTTCACTGAAATTCGACATTGCACTTTTTTCTAAATTAAGAAATACATGTATGTTTGTAAGCAAAGTAATTTGACATGTCGTTCGTGTTTAAATGCCTGGATAATGAGATATATATCTCTCAACAATACGAAAGGGAATCATTGTATTTTATCCATGAATAAATTGGCGAACATTACACTTGTTCTCGTAAAAACAAGCTAAGAGAAGAGGAAGAAAGAAATGGTAAAAGGAACCGGGTTTGTACATCATTTTAAGTGCTAGTGTCATTTTCGAGTCTCGTGTCAGGGGAAATTATTTAATATAGCTTGCTCTTCACTCCTCGTGCGTTCCCTAAATGAAATGATCGTGCAAACAGAATATGCCTTTTACTATGTTCCCATAATTTTGAAATATTTCAAAGTTTATACGAGCTTAAGCACAGTGTCTGTTGCTGTATTATATGATTATCCACAGGTCTACTGATTTTATGTTTTTGATGAAATTTCTTTATACTTATTCTAAATTTAATATGTATATAATCTTGAATTGGTGACATAAACGGAAATATATCAGATAATCTCTATAAGTCTACATTAAGAGGAAAAGATTGAGAAAATTCTAAAAAAAAGATCTTACATAAAGCCATACTTAATAATACTCAGATAAGTCATCGAACTTAAATTATCTTTCTTGTGAATTCGAGTTACCTCTCTTTTATTAAAAGAGGCTTGTTATACGTATACGCTTCCTAGCTGTGTACAGAATTTAAACAATCACGTATATAATCGATAAATACAGAAAATGTATATAATATTGATCAGACAATGCAACACTTGCCTGCAGATTTTTCTGTTTAACAGTTTTAGATATAAGACTTGCGGCGGATGTTACCGGTCGACAGGGGATGCTTACTCCTCCGTGGCACCTGATCCCACCTCTGGACTGCCAGAGGTCCGTGTTTGTCTAATATTCACCTAATATGTATAATGCCTACTGATTCTTTTGGCGAATGGTACATAGGACTCTGTGACATTAATACAAATGAAATACACAATGAACTGTATTTTTATTAAATGTACATATACAAAATAATTTAGAAGTGCGTTTGTCCCTGTTATGTTGTTAAAAAATTGTGCCAACCTTATTTTGGCCTACATTTAGGTCATTATTTCATTGAGACATGGGGTTACTTACGCGTCAGCACCTTCTGTTACACGGAACTTTTATTTGTACTGTTGAAAGGACAGAACAAAAACAACACTGAACAGCTTGAGCAAAATACAGTCGAGACTGTCTTATGTAACTTTGCAAGGGAGTAATTAATGCTGATCACATAAGAGAGGGATTCACTTAATACAGAGAGTCACATCGACAGTCTGGAAGCGGGCAAGCTTCTACAGGACAGGAAAAACTTAAAGACGCGAGAGGGAAATATAACCACACACTTGTTTTATCTGATTAAATATATAT
>JACSZP010031499.1:0-11757 GCA_016161895.1 Pinna nobilis
TACTACCGGTTTATGAAATGAAAATGGCATAATCCTCATCAGTCAAGTTCATGATGGATAGATATATTAAAGGTCTCTTTGTAAAATTACACTTAATCCTTTCAGCCCCAAGTATAAGAATGGCATGCTCTTTTCTATTGACTGGACCAGTCCATTTCAGTCTTTGGTGTTGAAAGGGTGAGGTAGTAGTACGTGTTAGGCACATTCAAAAGGTTGTGTGAAATGGTGATTATTGTTATGCTATGTGTTGTCCCTGTTTGTTTTGGTTATAATACAATTATGACATAAATGTAAAACTAAGCAATTGCATGTATATAACTCACCGTATAAGCTGCTTTTTTGAAAGTGTAAATCCATATGCACATATATTTCTCATGCTTTTTTATATAAGATATGACTTATTCTAAGTTAGAAACACATGTCAGCTTTAGTTTTATTTTTTTGCTAGATGCTTAGGTATACATGTATAAGTGTCATATAACTATACTGCTTCTTTGTTAATCTTCTAATACTTGTGATTAAATTCAATGTTACTAATACACCTTTCTTCCTGTTTTGTCCCCTTTTAACCCTGTGCATATGTACATATCTATTTATACTGCAGCATTGTCATTGCTTCATTTAGAATGTGTAAGATAATCCTATGAAAATAAAAATCCAATATTCTTGTTCATGAATGTTTAGTAGTTGATAGGTTGTTTCTAGTACACTGCATGCATACAATAAATTTTCTTTTCTATTTTTTTAGTCCTATTTTTGACAGAAAACATTTTGTGTAGCTTCATGGAATTGGTATATATATGTAGGCCCTACATGTATGCATCCCAGAGCTTCAAGTATGTACATGTAGTTTGAGTAAATATTTCGTTTCAAATTCATACCCTCATCTTATGGCAAACAATATACAAATGACAAAAATGTTCAGGTATGTATTTTTTATTATCTACAAATGTACAAGCATTCAGTTAAGTTTTCATTGATTAGCTCTAATTTGATCCTATTATTATGTGCATTTATATACATGTATATATATATATACTTTGAATCTTTTTTTTATCATATACAATATACATGTTTAAATACATAAATTCTCCTTTGGTTTTTCTTTATGTAAATCAATTCAGATATTAACCAGTCTGTACAAGGAAATAATACAAGTGTTAGAATACAGTAACATATGATGAAAACTATCAGTATAAAAGAGCTTTTATATAAATTTGATAAAGAAATTCATTTAAAATTTATTAAGTGTTTGCATTATTAGATCATTCTGGTCATTTGTGTAGGACTGAACTTAAAATTTGTCAGATGTTCTCTCATCTTTATTTCAATGATAACCATATTATTGATAGTGTTTATAAATAACCAGGTTTTCCTACCAAATTCCGTTTTATTACTTGGATCTTTTTATCTTGATATGGTTTAAAATTAAATGGATGTACTCCAGGTAGACTTAGGTTCCGTTGATCTTGCATTGACATTGAGTAATAAATAGATTTTTTTTTTATTGTTTCTACCAAATGCTTGGTAATGTCATACAAATCGTTAAATTCTTGGAAGTACATTGGTAAAAAGATTCATCATTAATATTAAATGTATGTTTTGTGTCTCTATCTTGTATCTCCTGTGCGATGCTTTGAATGTCTTGTTTCCTCTTAGTTCAATGGTAGTTCCCTTGTTTATATGACTGAAAGGAGAAGTTTGATTTAAATTGTATTTGTATGATAAAAAACATTAACCCAGTGCACAGCTGACATAGATGTAATATACTTTTTAATCAATTGCATACTTCCTGCTTTGGTTTGGAACAGTTACCACCTTACTTGTGCCATATACAAACTGTAATGATATATGGAAATTATTTAATCACTAATGTCATTAGTTGATCTGTACAGCAGGCCTACTTATTTACACGTAAGATTTATTTATATGTATACATACTGCATGTTTAAGTCTATGTTGTGACAATGACGTGAAAACGTCAGAAATTTGTGTGCTTCAAGTAAAACATTTCCTTGTTTAATCATTCCTTACATATATGTATAATCAAAATGAAGTTTTTAACCACATATTTTGCATGCAGTCTATCTGAAAAGATGACTAAAAGATAACATCAACATGTTAATGTAACCATTCATTTTTCTATATGATATATTTGTATAGATGTCTGTATCTTAACTGTACATGTATTTTGATTCCACATTCATATACATTTATAAAATAGTTAGTGTATGTTATTGTTGACTGTATTTAATATCAGGAACCAAGAGAGCACTTACTTATACATTGGCAGCTGATGACCTTATATGAAATGACCTCATGAAATTAAACTGATGACATCAGTATCCCGGTCCCCCAGTGATGTCAAGAGTTGAATTCCACCCATTTGATTTGATAATGCTAGATATAAGTACTTACCCTCAACTCGTGGTACACCCTTATTAAAATCGAAATTGTCAAGTATTCAATTATGAAATTTACAGATTGAAAAAATGTTCTACACTGCTGTGTACATGTACTCAATGAACCTAATTTTTTCAAGATCTTGGCCGGAATATATGACAAATTAGGCTGAATCCTAGTTTCACTTTCAGTAAGTGTTTTTTAATGCCCAGAGTCTGAACCAGCAATAGATGTTGAATTAAAAAAATATTTCTGTAAATCTAAATGTGTACCTAGGTATTTTTGTTTCAGAAACAAACCACTGGTCATGTAGACGTCAAATCCTCCATTGGGCTATTTGTCAGAATTGAATAAATCATTTCATTGCCACTACTTCAAAAAATATCATTGTTTCACAATATGTAGCCAAGATACTCTACAAAGCATGAAATAAGTTAATTAGTAAATCATTTTATCAATTTAACAGTTTGACACATTTCAAAATTATGTTAAATTTACAGATATATATGTTAATTTTTTACATAGGTTGTCCATATAAGAAATTTATATATTTGTGTAAACATTTTCTGTATATAAAAATGTACATAATAAATTGTGTATCTATGTATGTGTTTATTTCCTGGTATTTCCTTTTCATCTGAGTTGCAGTACTTTACAGGAACTGTCCGTAATTGTCGGTGTTGATCTAGTTAAAATATTTCATGTATGTTTACCACGATATTTCTCCTGTTCATCTTAGGTAGACTATTCACCATCACCTATAGAGCAAGTCTTCACTAGTATATGCCAATACAACCAGATTCGTTGGATCAGATGCTGTCTGACATGTTTCATATCAGTTGTAAGGCCTTTCTTCACACAATGTATTTGACTTAATTCGGATTACTCCGTTTACCTGAACAATACATAGGGCTCATAGCGAGTGTGACCGAACAACATGGGATGCTTACTCCTTGGCACCTGATCCCTCCTCTGGTGTATCAAGGGGCCCATGTTTGCCCAACTCCTTATTTTGTATTCCTTATAGGAATTATGAGATCAATCATTGCCCATTATCTATATCTTCTTATTCAAATAGTGATATTTAACAATTTTGGACAAAACTATAAAGCTGTTAGTCACTATTTGAACATACCTCTCAATCAAACTTATTGCCTATAGTGAATGAGGAGTGGAGAGAACGCTTTTATGTTTTAATTTCATTATCTAAGTTTTTCTGATAGAGTTGCTCGAGTTTCCAGTGGACTAAATATTTTGCATTTTGCGAGAAAGGTATTCAGCAGAAAATTGGCAATCCAATGGGTATCAGTTGTGCCCTTTTCATGGTTGCCATTTTTGTATTAGTATGAAGAGGAAACTATACATTGTCAGCTCCACAGAAAAAAAAAAAACAGCATCTCTGATCAGTTTTACTTTACAGAACATTATAGAGGATAGTCCAGGACACAGTTGTACAATGCATTGTTGAATTAACTTGTAGTTAGCCAGTACCTACAAGTTAAAATTTTAGCTCAAAATTTGGTAACTTTATGGTTTAACGCTGTTGTTATTTTAGAGTTACCACAACCACAAATTTAACCATTAGTAAGTTCATATCTAAAGTTAACTTCAAATTAAACTAATTTAATGTGTGTGCCTTTTATATACTTTACTGTCTTCTCCAGTGGTCTTTACATTTCACAGCTAATTGTGTGTTATGTCAAGGCATCCTTTCCTAAAGGCTGTTTTACTCTTAGCAATTCAAGTTTCGGGTAGAAAATAGAAACATGCACCCCTCCTCCCATCACGTTGGTCCCCAAGACTTAAGTAAAACTTAAAAAAAACAAGCTATAGTAAATTAGAAATATTATAAAACTAGTCAAACCTACAAACATAAAGTGGTCAAAGGAATGATAGATCTGGAAGAAATGGACTTCATCATTAGTCATATTTATGTGATATATTGAGGATAAAGGAAATTGGTTTCTCAAGAGTAGTGGCTGCTTAGTTTAGGTCTGATTTCCTTCGGCAGACCATAATTGGGGTGACTATTGAAGTATTAAAGTTACCTCTGAAAAAGTAAAATCATCTGCCACAACAGCATTGTTTATCTTTATCATTGCATTGAGTGTTTTAATATCTTAAATGCATTAGGTTTTTAAAGATATAAGAACGTTTACTAAGATTTTTAGTTGAAATTAAATTCTTCTAAAGTTAAGAAAACTGCTCTCAAGATCACCATGACTGGGCGTAGTCTTCAGTAGGCCTATCAAGCTAATTTGATTGGAAAATCAGAGAAATATTACGGGAATGAATGACATGGGTGATATATGTTTTTAAAACAAATACACACACACAAATATAAAAAAAAAACGTTGCATATGAAACTGCTTTTTTACATGATCAATCATTGTTTTAAAAATATACAATGCGTATACGTGTTTTTTCAACATTGTTCATGTAAAACATTTGTTGCATCAGTGCAAGAAAAACCTGTGTAAAAACACATTCAGTCACAAAGAAAAGAGACTACAGCGTCTTAAATTGAGCCAGTAGAGTTGATTTGATTGATTTGATTGATTGGTTGATTGATTGATTGATTGTTTTATTTATTTATTTATTTATTTATTTATTTATTTATTTATTTATTTATTTATTTATTTATTTATTTTATATTTCAAAGTAACTGAGGTAGGGCGGTGACCAGATAAATTTATTTATTCATTCATTCATTCATTTATTTATTCATTCATTCATTCATTCATTCATTCATTCATTCATTCATTCATTCATTTATTTATTTATTTATTTATTTATTTATTTATTTATTTATTTATTTTATATTTCAAAGTGACTGAGTTAGGGCGGTGACCAGAGGGATAAATCCGGTACTTCAATACTTTTTCATATCGTTTACGGTTTTTTAAATTATAATAAAAGCTTGATCGCGTTTGAATGCGCGGTTTGCGTGTAGCATTGATAAAGCATTCAAGTCACCCAGAGTTTTAATATTGCGCAAGAATGTAAACAAACCGATGCAATCAACACAGGTCTATTTCTACTTGGTTTAAGGGGTGTCAGCGTACTAGTGGGGTAATTGATATGTGACGAATTTTAGTTATTGTATATTCACGTACGCGTCACGTTATTCATTTCATTCCTTTAATTTGCAACAGATCTTTATTCGTTTTTACAATGTAAATTATTGCATGTAGTTCGCCAAATTTAACACTATATTATAGATACTTGAAAATAATGCTGACTTCCTTGTTTCATACATGCCAAGTCTCCTCCATCAATAGGGATACCTGCTATGTTTTATGCAAAAAATTATCATTTTTTATGAAATAAGGCATGTCTCCGTCAAGAAAATCTTAGAATTTCATATTCATTCCTGGTAAGGAGTCTCTCCTTTGATGTTGAAAATCCCCCCCCCCCTAGAATTTTGTTAAGGTTAATGAGTTCCGTTCCTTAAAAAGTCCGTTGTTTTTAATGAAGAGCATGAACTATTTACTGGTAGCTGCTATATTACGGATACAAACTACTTGAAAATTACTTATCATGATGGTTATATTGTAATACACAGTTGTACCCTTTTGGCTGCAGCTGTAACCAGGAAAAGACACATGTGTATGTACATGTACACTTTCAATTTGGGTTCCCCTTCCTGCATGCAAATAGTGTTAATATGCCATTACATCATACTGAAAAGTGGTTCTCATGTAGTTTGGCATAAAAGCAAACACATAATGGGAATTATCATGGTTTGAAGAGCACTAGACTTCTTAAATATGGTGGTTAAGTGTCTATATGGTCCATAGAAAGAGGTCAAGTTTCACCAGTCAAGTTTATCCACCTCTGTGTATATAATGTACAAATAGTCATCTGATACATCTATGTTGCTACTGTAAGAATTACAATGTAGTATAGCCTTAGCATCATTTAAAACATTAGTATAAGTCCAGAGCGTCAACTCATGTATAAAATATGTGTATTCATCAATCACAAATTTTGCAGTGGCAGTAGTATTTGTTCATTTACAAATTGACAGGCCTTCAGCTACACCAGTACAATAAATATGCACTGTTCTCTTTTGTGTATTATTTTTACTGCATATATTAAATGATTACTTTGTAAATTTTACAATTAAGTTAAGGTCTTTTTCTTTTCTCGCTCCAGAATGAAGTATGGATGACGGAAGTGATTCAGATTTTGATTTACTAGATGATGAGCTGAAACATCAAGGAGACCTGGACTCACTTGTTTGTCAACAAAATGATCCATCACAGAGCCATCTGGACCAGCAGCCAGAGGTACCCAATGTTGACAATCCCGCTGTGGAATTAGATTTCTCTGTCCTCAATGTGTCACACTCTCAGAAAGATGAAGTACATGTCAAGAAGATCAATGAAGATCTCTGTGCATCAGCTCTCCCTGAAGTATTACATGAAGAGAGTGGACTTGAATATACTGACCACAATCCAGCCACAAATA
The DNA here is from genome assembly GCA_016161895.1 of Pinna nobilis. NCBI lineage: Eukaryota > Metazoa > Mollusca > Bivalvia > Pterioida > Pinnidae > Pinna > Pinna nobilis. The sequence goes on from JACSZP010031499.1 coordinate 6,877, forward strand.
GACTCTTGAATGACCTGGATAATTTTGCGATTTATTCAGACTCAGATGTAGAGTCCCAGTACAGTTATCTTGAGGATGCGCAGAGTTTACCAGACAAATGCCTCATTGATCAAGACTTTTTACTATTGGATTCAGATGAAAGCTTCAGCGACTCTGAGTCTAGGTTTGGCAATCTGGATGTTATATCCTTATCTTCAGAGATCAGTGATCTAGTAAAAGAAGAAGCTGAAGACCTAGGGAGGTCTGATGACCAGATGTCCCAAAATAGCAGTGCTGATGAAACATTAGAGAACAAAGTGACACAGTGTAATGACAGGGGACTTAGGGATGACGACAGGGTGAAAAGTGGCAAGAAAAAGGAGCAAAAACCAAGACTAGTTCATACTTATGTAGAACCACACAGATCACCATCAAAGAAACAGAAGAAGAGAAGGAGTAGGGCAAATAGGTCAAGGGGGATGGATCTCCTTAGAATTGAATATAACATCCATCCCACAACAGAGGAGATGTCAGAGGTCTGTATGGACACACTGTCAGAACAAATACGTATATGTAAAGGTGCACCAAGTTTGATGGACATTTGTATAAAAGCTGTGAAAAGATACCACCCAAAGCTACTAATTACAGGGCTACCAGGGAGCCCCAAGTTACCACAGTCCATCAGAAATGTGTTTCTAAATTATAATTTACAGAGATCCATGAGAAGGTTTCAGGTAGCTTGGTTCAGCAATATTCTACTCCAATGGGAACAGTCCAAGCGTAGCTTACAAGAATTTTTCACTAATTCTAATCCAGGAGATCCTGTGATTGGTTGTCATAATATCTGGAATAGTCAGCCTTATATTGAAGGTTTTACCACACAGTCCAACCTCTATGGATACAGGTATCGATACTGGTATACTACCAGCACAGAAAAGAAATTGAATGAAAATTACCATGGCAGCAAATACTCATCATATCTACCATGGGTTTCTTGGATGAATGTCAATGATGGCAATTCTGGGAATAATTACTATCCTTATGGGTCATCTAGAGATAGGGAAACTGAGATAAAAAAGAGATGGATTTTAACAGGTTAGTGTTGTATGTGTAAATATACACATCAAACTTCAGTAGACAAGATTCATGTCAGGGGTATGGAAATACCACTTATGTGTGCGCCAATGGCTGAAACCATCATATCTACACTACCTATTTCAAGTACTTTTAGCTTCCCGATACTAAAATCAGGAAAGCTCAAATTTACTATCACCTGTTCTCACTGGCACTTTTGGTGTCCTTAAATAAAAACTTTAACCTTTTAACCAGCAAAGATTAGGCTTTAACCCACGAAAAAGAAACAGACTCTTCAATTTATTGATAGTTAAGGTGAATTCAAATGTGATTTTAGGGGTGAATGAGCTAATATTGTTCAATGGACTCTCACATGTGATAAATGGAGATCTCCCTCTAGTCATTCATACATGCAGCATTTTACCATATTTTGCACAAAAAGAAGTTACACTGTGATAATTGATATGTAGGTAAACCACACCCACTGGTATGTTATAACACACATGAATATTCTAGGGCTAAATACTATCATTTGTCTAATACTGAGGTCTGTCTATGAGATATTTTTCACTTGAACAAGTTAAGTTTAGTATTCACTTGTCAAGGAGTAGTAATGCCATAAATTGATTGTTATTGAAAGCCAATCTTTTATCCTTGTGTTATTTTTGGTTATTTTTCAATTGTCACAGTAGGTGTTGGCACGCTAAAGAACCATTCCTGCTCTACAACCAAATGTGCTGAGCATAGGTAAAATTTGTTGCTCGTCACCGGCACATGGTGACGTCTCCAAATAAGTGAAATATTCTTGAGTGGAATGTTAGATTACAATACAACCAACCAACTAATTAAGAATTCATTCCATTCAAGTATCAGCTTACACTCCTACAAATGTATACAGGTACATGTAGATGCATCACAGAATGCAGGTTAAGGGTATCAAATTCTGGTCAATGCTCAGAACTTATTCTGCAGTGAGGGATCTATATATGTTGAAACCCTGTTTTACTGTCGCATCACAAGGATGGGGAAATTCAGTCCCAGCCACTAACGTTTGAGCCTTTGAATCTTAAGATGAACACTTAGCCATGGAGCTATAATGGTTGTCCTGAATATGCCATTACTCACTTAACACTGTCAAACACAATCACAAACTAATTTCTCTTATCTTTTTACTTTTTCAGTATTTGGAACATTAATGGAGCTTATGATGTCAGAGGTCAGAGTAAAGCAAAAAGGGGACGACAGTCTTAAGCGGAGGGATGAAGACTTACTAAAGGCTGTGAAGAAGAACACGAAAAATCTCAGAAAATTTCTGAGTATCAGGTGATTGTGAAAATACAGAAATCATCCATCATTACCAAAGAGGGAGTAGTTGTAGCTCCGTTTTCTCCTTCTGATTATGAGATATCTGTGTCTGCCTCTGAATTTGAGATCATAGGTTTGAGTCTGTGAGTCGGCTTCCAATGACTTTTCATTTCAGTCAAGATAAGACAGTAAAAACTGAGGTCTAGTGTCACAGATACTTGTATTAAAGCAAACTGTTTTTCATATCTATTCATTTTGATAAAAATATTCTTTTAACACAATCAGTGAATGCTTTTTCCTTTGATATTGGTGCTGTGTAATGTCCCACTTAAGAATTTTTCAACCATAAGGACATGCCACCAGCAAAGGGCTATGCTAGGGCCACTGAACTGTGAGGGATCTTAAATGTTCAAATACCAACTATGACATGGCATCTCCATATTTTCCATTTCATCAGAAGGACAGGAATAGCCAGCCACCTTTTCTGAGGTTTGGACCCTGATCTTTCTGGTCTGAAGACAAGTAGTCTCCTCAGAGACATGACATCTCTGTCCTTGACCTTGTGACTCTGATCTGACCTTAAATGATAATCCACTTTGTTTCTACACAGTACAAAGATTTCCTGAATTATATCTTAATTGATTAAATTGGCAGATTGTCAAGGTTTATGAATGAGAACAAGTTGTAGCTTTTGTTTATATTGCAGAGCCAAAGAAAAATATTTGAAGAATCAGTCAGATTCAGACTTTATTGTAGTGTACTTTATTGTATGATATTGAACTTTATAGGCAATTTTTCTTTTGCAATATTTTAGATTTCCCAAAATGACAGATCTTTGCTTTGACAAAATCTTGCCATATGTGTACTGGGCCAGGGGTGATATCAAGAGTGCAACTGAGGCATTTTCAGCATTGTGTAGTGGTAAACAGGACAGCACATCATGCTCAGGTTGGTCATTATTATCCTCTCAATCCTTCATATAATCTTTTTTTGTCTTTAATATAATCTTTCTAATTTTTATGTCCCAATGACAACATTTTGGGGGCATACCATATAACATAATTTCTGCTGTACAATTTATTTTTTGCAATTTGGTAATCAAAGGTTATATTTTTGGGGTGAAGAGGGGGAAGTTCAATTTTTGTGATTTAATGAACAAAGTATTGATCTCAGACTTAAATAATCTGGCTCTAGTCTATTAGGATCAAGCCTGGAAATGCTCATATGGTCAATCATTTATTTTGTTTTGATTTTAATGGGTGGATGTTTGCCATAGACAGATGCTTTTTTCTGATGTTTGGCCTTCAAAACAGGCCTCTCTGTTCACGTAATATTTGTAATTAGCAGATCGTTGTCGGGCCATGTATCTGAGTGAGATCGGTAGGATGCATGCTCAGGTGAATCAGACAGAGACTGCAAAGAGATACTACAGACTGGCTGCAGAGGTGATGATGTCAGTAGATAAAGCTCGCTGTGAGGAGGTCAGAGGTCAAATGATGATGATGATGGCTAATTTATACGATCAAGGGTGAGTAGGGTTGTATTAGATGCTGGAATTTATTTGTTTGATATGTATCACAGCTGACAAGAGGTAAAACCTATGTAACGGTACCCACATAGTTTATTTTGTTCACATGACCGTTGATGTTTACCTTGATAGTATCAATAATCACATCAGCTGCATGAATTACTTCCCCTTGCTCTTGGCGGCAGTGATGCCGATGAGAAAATTGAAATAAAAAAAGATATAAACAAAATACCAAACAGAAAAAGCAAATGTGATTAATTGGCAGGCTTTGACTATGAAGTTTTAGCATCTGACAATGTAGACCTACCACAGATCGATTTACCAGTAAATGCACAACCTTTTGTCATATTCTAATTAACCGTATTCTGAAACCATGTATCAAGTTGATTAAAACTTCTCGCTCTCACTTGAACTTTTGATTACTAAGCTGTGCTGAAAAATACGTCATGTGTGCCATCACAAATAATAGTCAGCAAAGGGGCATGCATGAATATGCCGTGGCATTTACCATAGGTAACTTAAACGTAAATGTGTCACACAGTATAGTTATATATACTGTGATGAACTACTAGTATATACATGTATATGTATATATAAATTGAAGTAAATGTGAACTTTAAGATTTTGACAAGAAATGAATTTAATGAAAATTTATTAACTATGAGTTATAATCATGATGTTTGTATTTGACATAATTGCACTGACAGAAGTAGTTAACTTTTACCATGTATCTTATATGCTTTTTATTTTTGACAGGCCAATGACACAGGAAAGATCAAATAATGCCAGGAAAATGTGGAGAGCAGTAATAGCCACTCATGATTCTTGTAAAGATGGAGCCTACCTATGTGCTGCTGAGTCCTTGTTGTGTTTTCATGCTGGTAGTATACAGGGTAAGTATGTATGTACAGTGTGACACTTTGTAACTGTATCACAGTAGGTGTGAGGGGCCAGTATCTCGAAGCCCTCTTATGCGTTAAGATGATCTTATGTCT
>JACSZP010031504.1:0-11664 GCA_016161895.1 Pinna nobilis
GAGACTAATATAATATATATAATATATATTATATTAGTCTCTATATCTCATTATTTGTGTATGTATCCAAAGTTTAACAAAGTGTATTAGAACAAACAATTGAACGTTTGGAAATCAACGCGACGTACTTAAAGACTATCAGAGGTTTGGATTGTGAACCAAGTAGTCAATTGGTAAATTTCCTTACTTTTGTGTAACACTGATTTTTTTACTTGCCGTAGTATATGTACTTAGGAATTCATAATCTATATTATTGAAAGAAGCCGACACGACCTTGGTTATTGTCGATGACAAAATAAGTATTAGATGTGGCACCCATGTGTATTTCAATATATACAGATTGTCGTATCTCACACAATTTCTTGTCGTTAGTCATAGTTCTTGTACAGGAGACCTGGAAAAAGCAGAGGAAAAATAGCATATCAGTTCTTAAATGCATGCATAACGTAACTGTGACGGTGTAAAAACAGAAGAGCCGAAGAGGTGGTTATCATTTAATTATTACGTTTAAGAATCGTTGAATAAAAAATCAGCCGTAGATCTGCAAAACAAACGTTAGACAAAATATCATGAAAACTTGTCCGTTGAAGAAAAAATATTCAATCGGAATGAGAACTTTACATTACCTGCTATACAAGCTGTGAGGAAGCACGCTACATTGCCACAAACCATGGCCCTGAACACTATCTTGGAAAGATCAGACTTCCTACTAGGCGCCAGTGCGGAAAGTCCGCCCAACAAAATTCCCATAGATCCGAAGTTTGAAAATCCACACAGCGCATAAGTGGCGATAACTTGTGATTTATCCTAAAATCATATTATAAATCATTAAATGAAGTAATTATTATCACGATACGATGCTTAGCGTTGCATGTACTATGATTTGTGTTTAATTTAGGATTGATTTGTGTGTTAAATTGTGTGCTACATGTACACGTTTGTCATGGTGTGATACATGTATATGAACGAAGATTTGTATCATATGTATTGTTTTTGTGTAATATTGAGGATTGATTGTGTACAATGTATTTTGTGTATGTACGACGAACTGTGTATCATGTACGATGTATTAATTGTATGTAGGCTAATTTGAACATTTACGCTGTATTCTGATAGATTTTGTATGTATTTAATGTGTTTCGCTACTTGAACGATGTATTAAATTGTTAAATTGTAATACGATGTTTTGAGTTCCATCGTCGATGTACCGTATTACTCGAAACTTGTAATTGGTACATTTTAAATATGCATATATATATATGGACGAATGAAACGATCGTATTTTAATTAGATTACTGCTTCGTTAAAAACATATTTTTCACGTGTTAGACTGGAATACAATAAGATACCACACTGCGCATTTACATGGCCTTTTGATAAAATGTACATTTTTAAAATNNAGTGTTCTATGATATACATGTAATACTTACACTTAATATTCCGTCGACAAGGGTTTCGTTGGCCTGTGGAAAGACTATATCATCACCACTGTAGTACCAATCTGTCATATTTTGTGTCTGTGTATAGTTTGCGAATATTTTTCCGTTATTGATAATCGTCGACAGTTGCAGGTACGCCACGAACTCGTTTGTAAATGTTTTAATGCCTATCAATTCCGCCACCATTCGGCAATCACCGACATCGGTTCCCATAAAGTAGGCGATAGGAAAGAACACGTAGGAGCAAATTAACTGAAAAGTAAAACATGATAACATATAAAACCTGAATAAAACTTAAACATTCATTTAAGTAAGCAAAGGGCATGCATGTATATCACACTAAAAAAGTATAGGTCCAATCTAGAATATAGACATAAATCGACACAATATTGACGAATAACTGATGGGTACCACACTGTAACTCTAAGGTTCACTCCATAACACATTGATAGCAGTTCGACTTTCTTGATACTGAATCAAGCTGTTTGAGTTATAATACCCAACATTCTGAGCCATTTGCGTGCAGGCTTATCTTACTCTAAAGACCACCGATGTCTCTCAAAAATACTGTTAGATGAAGAAAACCCAAAAGGAATATCAAGTTACAAATAAGACAAATCTGCTTCAAAAGTGAAAGGATTCAGAAAAGCTATAGTCTTATCATTCTTCAAAAGAAACTCAGAATTTAACATATTTGTGACGCTGATCATGAGTCTGTAGTCCCGATTAAAATTGAACATCCAGGAGGCAATCAGGCTATCCCACAGATCAATTTTAATACTTAAAATTTAATATTTTTCTTCATTCAAATAATCAGTATGTTTGGAAGAGAGATATATATTACCTGGAAGGTAAGGTCGTCGACGCCGACCCTATTACCACACCATGTAAGTGTTTCATTGATAAACTTCAGAATACACAGAAACGCCAGCACATTTACAGCTATAGCTGCTACAACTTTGACAGATCCCGATGCTCCTGATGAGATGGCTTCTATAATATTTCGATCTTTACTGAAATAAAGGATGTTATATGTTAACGTTTAAGCAAAAATAATTTCATCATAGCCCATAAAATTACCTTTTTTCACTATAGTTTGATATCAAGAAGAGTATTTGAATCATAAGCGGTAAAACACAAAACTATCTAGCACATTTACTAGATAATGGTATATATTCTTGTCACACACAAATCTATTTTTAAATATCTAGAACAGCGATATAAACGCTATAGTGATATTTCTATAGATTTAATTAAAATTTAATATTCATGTAATTCACGAAATTCATATTAAAATCTATCAACAGTTTTTAAAAAAAATCGAATTAACTCTCTATATATTGCATTCTTGTGGCAATGTAGTTATTCAATTCAGATAAAGTAATGCAATTTGTATCTTTGTATAAAACATAGTTTATCTTTTTTACATCCATTTATTTTCTGACAAAGGACAATCTCGGGAATAGGTATGCATATCTATATAACATTTTTAACTCCTCTATATCTCTTTGCAGGTGACAAATGAAAGCTGAAATGGCAGTAGAGTCTGAATACTCCTCAGTCTCTTGTTTTCGTTGATTATACAAGTAAAGAAATTAGGTGTACCGAACACAGGTTGTTATAAGCTTATCATATCATATCTCTCTCTCTCTCTCTCTCTCTCTCTCTCTCTCTCTCTGCTTATATTTGTTAATCTTACGGTCTTTCCATTTTAAAAAAGTCTTTGGTTGAGGACTTGGAGACTTCCGTTTCCGGATATGACAACTTAGATATGGCCAATGCTGCAGGCGCGGACATTACTGACGCCGATATCAAATGATTTGCTGGAACCTGTACATCAAAAATAAAAAAGAGAGATAAATCGTATCAACAAGAATATGGATACATCGTTGACATGTTTTATAAAGGCAACAAGGAGCAGGCACTAAAAATAGTTAAATGGTATTACAAATGCTGTGTTAAATCGAAAGCATGATGCTTTCTGATAACATGTTTATGCACAGAACAGTGAAAAATGATACTACAATAGTCTATTTTTATTCCTCTATACTTCAAACTTGTCCTTTCTTTTTCTGAAAAATTAAATTTCGAGAAAGCATTTCTTGCAAATAAATCTACATACTCCTATCCTAATAAAAGTTATAAATACATCTCGAATATAAGACGTTAAGTTATAAACCAAATGAAATGTATGTTATACTTACACCAAAGCTAACAAATGCACCTAACACACTGCCGGCGATTGTAGCAAATCCTCCAGTCATAACTGCGTGAAGCTCCGACTTTGTCATGTCCTTAAGGAAAGGCTGTATCATCAGTGGAGCCTCGGTCTGGTGGAATTAAAACCCATTATTTAATTTACTTAACTGCATTTAACACATATGAGTTTTTTGCATCGGTGTTAAGATTATAATACAAGGAATAATATTATAATTAATTTCAGATTCCCTCAAGCATCTTATCCTCAAGAGAGGTGAAAAACTATAGAAGTATTTTAATATTTTAGCTCTTCAAAAGTTCTAATTTTATTAAGATAACGGACTGTGTCCCCTGATTGTTATCTTTGTCGTTTTGTGTTGTGTATTATCTGTTTAAGTGATACCACTTCGGATTAAAAAATATATATACAAATTAAAGCTAATTACATACTAATGCAAATCTATCTTTTATGAAAGCCCCTTTCAATAAGTTGTCAAATTCTAAGAATATTTTCTTGAGTGTATTTCTTGACAAATAATGAAAAAGAATATATTAAGACTTACCATGCCAACAAATATGTTGCCAGCAGCGTTAAGAGATTCAGTAGGAGATGTCCCCATACAGAAGGATAGGAACCTGCCTGCACTTCTTACAATGAACTGCATGATTCCCAAATAATACAAGACGCTAATGAAAGCGTAGAAAAATATCACAATCGGCAAAACCTGAAAAATAAATTGAAAATGTAGGCCATTTATGTGCAAGTGAAAACAAAGTATTAGCAGGTTGGTCGCGTATTCTCAACGACGCCGCCATCATCAAAACTGACGTATGAGTGATATTTGCATGAAATTTGTTCTTCGCTTTACCAATCAAATATATCAAAATTACAACAGAAATTGTCATCGTTTCGAATTCATTGGTCAAAAGCCGAAACACTAATAAACGTATAGCCATAGGCAAGTGGTGTAGAATTCCATTATCTCCAGTATGACGTGTGTGGGGAAAAGGGAGATAACTCTATTTTGCATGTACAACCGAATTGCTAACATGCTTTCAACCAATGTTTTCTTTACTATATACCTGTAATATTTTCGCCATTCTCACGCTAAGCGGAGAAGGCAAACATATTTATTATGAAAGCGAAATATTCAAATCACACAAATAAAAAATGACATACAAACAAACATAAGACTACAATAACAAGGGAGGAATTAAAAATGGCTTCTTATTGTTCGGGGTATGACAAAAGCAATCTAAATGAAGTAAGACGGGCTACATCGGTCTCTATATTTTGTGGCCCCAGAACTTACCATTTTGAATCATCCGAAAAGCTAAAAAGCTTGTCTTAAATGGCGTTTAACTCGCCCTTACATTGGACATAGAAACAGCTATAGATTTTTCTCAACCATAAGAGAGAAGAATAACCATATCTCTTACGCATTCCAGTTTTTACCTTAAAGGCAAAGTAATGCTCTTCGAAGCCAGTCCCGAACAGAAATATGGCTCCTTCATCAGCGTGCAACAAAAACTCAGCAACCCTGTCGCCGACCCACTTGAATGTTTGGTAACCCGCATATGTTCTCAAAATCAATAGGGCGAATATATATTGAAGAGCAAATCCCCAAAACACGGGGTGCCAATTCACCTGTAAAATAAACATACACTCTTCAGTAAAAAGAATTAAACACATACTTTTTTTCGCTGAATTAATCCTATGGAATCATGCATAAACCCATATAGACAGCAAAGTAAATTCTTCATTAATCAATGAATCAATTCTCTATGACGAGAGTACTGGCATACTAATATTGAACTTCAATTCCTCACACTGACTTAGATGTGTATCATAACTTTCTCCTGGATAGATGCCTCAGAACTTGATTATTCTAACCCGCCTTAGTGACCCACTGAATTAAAGTCTTATGTGACCTAAATGAGTGNNACCACCTGTCATATGTGACCCTTTTTGCTCCTTCCCTTGGACGGTCTGTTAAAACGGGTTGGACTGTACAACAGAACCTCACTAATCCGGACACCTTCTTTCCCAAGTAAAACGTCCGGATAAATGAAGAGTCCGGATTACTGAAACATACAGATCATAATGGCCCATATAATCTTAAATTAATTTTCCTTAAAACTATCGTTCGGAAAGTGAAGCATCTGGATTATTGGCGTCCAGATTAATGAGGCTCCACTTTATATAAACTTACCCTGCCGGGATGCTTGGAAAATATGAAGAAAAGTAAGACATATATAGCAAGTCCTGCCACAGATATGAGGTTCTGGGGGTAGTCTACAAGGACATCAGCAATAATGACAGCGGCAATGACCAGGAAGACGGCTACCTTTAGAAGACTGTTGAAGAGATAAAAGGAAACCGATAATGAGTCGCTTAACTGAAATGCATGTAACACTTATAAATTATTTCAGAATCAGCACTAAAATTCCAAATGAATAGTCAATACATTCAATTTTAAATTTTGTTTATTGATATGTTATAGTTAATTACCATTAACACAATGATTACATTTCCTTTATAAAGTGTGTTGTCAGATGCGTAAATCATGAATAACTGTCTAGGTTTGATATACATGTATCTTGTTTGTATTGTTGTTTAACGTCCCACTCCAGAATGTTTCACTTATATAGGACGTTATCGTGTACTGGTGGCGCGACAACTTTTGCCTATGTTCGGCCCTTGCAGCGGTGGAGCAGAGAGGGTTCCTTAACGTGCCAACACCTACTGTGATAAGGGACCTCGGTATAGACTGTCTACTCCGAATGACAGGGATGGCCTACCGTACCGTGGCCCGGATTCGAACCCCGGACCCTTCGATTGGAAGTCGAACACCAAACCCACCCGCCCCCCGTGATATCTACCTCATATTACAAAATAATGCTTCGTGATAATGATTCTAAGTGCTGTGGTCATATCTATTCTAGTAATACCTACATTGATAGAATGGAAAATACTTTTCTAAACCCGCTGGACTTAACCACAGGCTTTAAACTATTCCTCCACATCCTGTCAATATCGTCTTCTAGGACATGCATAGTAATCTTGAAAACAATCAGCAGCACGCCAAGTATGGTGCAGACTAGAAGTCTGATGGAACCCTCATCACCAAAACTATAGTACATAGCATAAGCAAAGTACGCAAAGTACAGCAGAGTGATCACAACCTTTATGCTCGTGATAATCACATACTTATTGTCTTTGTAAAAATTGTTCATTGCACCCTGTACCGATGCCGCGGTCCGGGAACAGCAATTCTCCTCGAATTCTTCATTTTGGAGCTCTACTGTCCCGTTTGTGTCAGCTAAATCTACGGCTACGTCTTCGCTTTTAACGATACCCTGGAAATATAACAATGATGATCAAATTTCTTATATATGCTTGACAATAGAATACCTAATAGAAGTCAATTCAATAACGATTTTGTTGATAATTGTGTAGCCCCAGTTTAAAACAAGATCTAAGATTTTGATTTTGCATGTGAATGTGAGCTTGTACGCGAAAAGTCTTAGAAGGTTTATTAAACGCTTTAGAATTATTTAATTGCCTAGACTTGTATCTAGAGCAGTAGACATTTCAAGACTATGTTTTTGCACAGCCAGCATAATTAAATCCACTACATTTTCAACTATCTCTTTAATATTTAACTCTATTCTTAAGTCTAAAAGTTACAGATACTAAAATTTCATCTAAATCTCTAAGATTTCACCCTTTTCTTAGGTTTAGAATTAATTAATTCATTTAATATTTTGAGGCTTTAAGTACTAGTTTTTTTTTTTTGTAATTATAGTTTTTATATATATCATTCTAGTTTTTCTTTCTATATTTGCTAGAGTGCATTGGTAAAAAAAAATTCTCACATTCTCAATTCAAGCCATAGTGGACCTCCAGTGACTCACTTAATACAGTACAATTATAAAGTAAAACGACCGACTTGAGAATGGTCGCATAAGACGGGGGTCACTTAATGCAGGTAGTCACAAAGACAGTCTCGACTGTAATAGCCACCTCGATTTCAACTACAAATGCCATCCACATACATGTAATAATTCACAAAAAAGCTTTGTGAGTGCAAAAGTATAAACTTTATCCTTAAATTGACCTGAGGTCCACACAATACTTTATACAATGTCTGCAGTATTACATGTTGACATAAACAGTACAAATGGTGCTCACAATGAATTTATCGTGTGTTCCTCTTTACTCCAAAATATTTTGCAGAGTAGAAACTTACTGTACAAGACATTGGCTTACACATACTATGTCCAAACATTACATTATAAAAGGTCTGTAGAGTCAAGAGTTGACATGTCTACTACAAACTGTCATCATCAACATGCCGTATGTGCACCCCAATTGCATGAAATAATTTGTAGGGTGGAAACTAGCTATGTAAGACATGAGCTTACACATATTTGTTTGTTACCTTGTTAATGAGGGTGTAGTCATCAAAATATAGTTCAAGACATTTGAGAGGTAAAACGGTAAAACATACGGAATAAATCGAAGTGAAAATGAAACACATTGATGGTAAGAGGTTTGATGCTGATATTTCGAACAATTGTCAGAGATAGGATTAACAAACCTGAGGGTAATCGTCTGTCGTGAAACCAGAATTAACATGACCAAAATTATGCGAGCCAGTTTCTGGTTTTGTTTTCATGGATTTCAGTTCAACAGACATCTTTATTGCTTATACACCACTTCCAGCATTCGTCTTTCTGAAAAAGAGGGATTTACAGCACGTTGAAATAATTTCTAGAAAAAAAGTCGACACTTGTTTATGTATGATGAATTTTAAGAAGACAGTTTTCCTAATTATAAACAAAGGTATTGTGTTACATCATTCAAGAACATACGGTTCTTATAAGCATATTAGCACACAGCTTCATTATTTCGCTTATTTCGATCATTTGAATTTGACTTTAGACTCAGGCCAACACGGGACGCTACCTCCCTCATGATACCTGATCCCACCTCTAGATTTTCAGAGGTCCACATTCATCAAATAGTGACCGGGTGTATATATTGTCTTATGGGACAATAGTAAGTCTTTATACATCTGTCAGTTATATATTGCCTTTTGATAGTCAGATTAAGAACGCATGACATATATAATCGACATCAACACTTTTTTTTTAACTCGGAGGGAACATTTGTGATTGGTGGCGCATGCTTAGAGGGGACGCGGACTCCTTCCGGACACCAGATACCATTTCATTAGGGATTTGCAATTGTTTTCCATGCTGAGATCGTTATTACTTCCAACTTGTCATATTCATCAGAGTTCGAATACTTATCCAGTTTTATTTATATCATACGGAATGCCATGTCCACGAAGTCGTAGATAGAATTCTCTCACCTACTAAGTAGGAACTGTGGATCTGTAAATTTTCACTGTTGTTTTATTGTAGCCAGTCTCGCCCTAAGTACCGGGTAAAAAGTGTTTTTCTTACGATAAATCATGATAAATATATTTTATGTAAATAACATAATATTTCAGTATTGAAAACTTGTTTTTAGCGCATAAGGTAAAACGTGCGATTCAAATATTTCAGTTTAAATGGATGATTTATATTAAGCACTAGAAAGAAACATACCGCAAGGTATATTTATTTAACACAGGTAAACTGCAATGTGTTACCTGGTGCATCTACCTGGTTTAAACAAATCACAAAGTCGTGTGCACTCGAACAATGATCAAGTATTGGATGTCGTTATTCTGTTTTCTGATTATATCTTTTTTCCACATTGTCGATTTATCGAGTTTCCTTTAGATGATCTTTTGGGTGCTTTCATTCCTCACAGTTGTAAATATATTCGGCAAATTTCAAAAACGACAGTTTAATTATATGTTTAAAACGCACGTTTCACGACCACATCATATATTAAAGTGTAAATAGCTATTCATCTCGCAAAACGACTGTTCTTAACAGCCATAATAAAGGTGTTAATAATATATACTCAGCGAAAACATGCTAGACTTGACAGCCCCGTCTTCTCGCTTAGCGCTGGTTTTAGAAATTTCATTATGCGCTTGAAAGGAAGACATGAAAACAAAACAGCCAAAAACCTCAGTCTGCTTAGTGTGTAGAACAGCGCAATCCACGACAGATTTAAGTATGGTGACATTTAAGGGTGGGTAGCCACCCTTTCAATTTAAGATCGGCATAAAAACAGATAAGATTTTTATCTGCATTCGTTCCAAGACTGAAAATTCGGTTTCATTTAGAGATACTGAAATACATTGTGTACAAATGTATACCCTTTTAAAGAGTACGTGTCTTGTACTTAAAACATACATACAAGATACGGTAACTTAACGTAGAACCAGTAATATTTGACAATATCCTTGTTCCCATCAGTGAGGTCAATGAAAAGCTTGCTTTATATGTTATGACATTTTATTTAGATATAAAACTCTGTATGACTTGGATGTGAATTGTGTGGGTTTAGTTGTCTGTGTGTGTATCAGACTTCAGAGCTGCGACTTTACCTTAACCTTAACCAACTACGGGTAGGTGTACTGAAATAAAAAGCGGGCAAATAAACAAAACGCATGAGCCAACATTAGGGTCGATCTGTAGAGAATTGTGTGTGGAAAACAACTCTAAACTTTTATGTTTTCTCTAGATGTGATATATTTATTACTGTGTGTTATGTGTTTTTATGCCGGGTGTTGATATAGAGCTAGAGAAAAACAAGTTTGTTGTTGTTGCGTTGTTATTTAACGTCCCACTCAAATTAATATAAAACTATTCATATTTCTTTTTCTTGGAAAAAACACACATGTGATGTACTAAATCTATTACGGACCACTCCCTCGGGAACAGTTCTCCTATAGTGTTGTCTTGTGAGTAATAGTACCTTCGCTTTACGGCTCGGGTACTATACCTCACCAGACAACAATATAGGAGAACAGTTCCCGAGGGAAAGGTCCATAATTGATTAATAGAGCTAGGTAATGTCAACAGACAAATATGTAGCTATTAACAAAACGAAAAGAAGATGATGTCAGTTTTTTAATAACTGCACTACAGTTGTAGCGGTATCTACGCTGACATGTATTTTGCAAAGCAAGATATAATTTGCACCATATGTAAGAAATATAGCACTGTGTACAAGTTACATGTCACATTAACTGTCAGGAGACAAGATTTATTTAGTAAGGGACACGTATATTGAGACAGCCGGTATTTAAAAAATGCAAGAAATGAAAAAAAAAAATCAAAACTATGAAAAATTTTATGATTGTCTTACCCTTCTCTCTTATTAAAGAAAATACTGCTATTTGTTTTTGTTTTGAGTTTGTTTTTAGATGGAAAATATTATTATTCAATTTAGTTAATTATCTTACACAGAATCATCTTAGATCGGGTACGATCTACCCTCAAACGGGACTTTATAGCTTGATATAAGTAAAGTACTGTACAAACACCGATATTATTCATACGGAAGTGTTTACTTACGGAGCTCAATCTCTTTACAGTATATTTATCTCTGCTATTCGGGAAAATAAAGATGTAAATATAATCTGAGATCACTAAGCCCTACATGACCAATAGCAAGTCATTTAACTTATGCCAATTACATAAGCATAAAAATTACAATTTTAAAATAGAAAATAGCTCAAGCTTGACCTCTTTCACAAGAAACGTGCGCAGAATCGTATATATATCTTGAAGAAATGTTCGTAGGGAAAACTTTTTTATCCTATGTATGAGATTCTAAATTTCATTAGGAGCATTTAAGCAGTGACGTATATAACACAGAGACTAGCGGCCGATCAAACTCTCGCGTGATCACAAGCCCGCTATTGTTCTCAACTATCTAGACGAGATCAGGCTTTTATAGAAAAGTAAAGGACGAAATACCTTGCCAATTAACGTCAAACAGTTAAGCATTAATAACAGTTGTATAAAAACACATTTTGATGCAAATAGGGACTCAATAAATCGTGATTGACTGATTACGAGCAAGCATAGAAATCTCATCTTTCAAGAGAGC
>JACSZP010031510.1:0-18145 GCA_016161895.1 Pinna nobilis
ATTCATAGGCCTAACACCAGACTACGTTAATGCAACGTTTGTATTCATCACACCATTTATAGCAGGCCCGGTGGCAGCAATTTGACTTTTGGGGGGGCTGACCTACAATATAAAGCAGTTAGTCTAAGACTGCCTTATACCCCCCCCCCTCCCAGTGGATCCAGGGCAAATGGTTGGAAATCCGAGGTTGACGTGCATCTGCAAAGTTGTTTAATACATTGTGGGCCCAAGACAAAGCTCTGGTGGGGGACTAGGGGGCGAGTCCGGGGCTAGTCCCCCCGGACGCTCGTACATTTAAGCTATACTGGTTGGAAAGCTGAAGCCAAGGCCAATGCATCTGCAAAATTATTTAAAACAATATTTTCACATAAATTAATAAAATTTGAAGAATTGTACTAAATAAACGATATAATACAAAAAGATTTTGATATGCAAAGGTGTAGTTCCTTTCTTAATTCATGGTTATGTTAGTTATAATAGGAATTTTTCATTAAGTCCATCATATCACGTACCATGTTTTCTGATGTCTTTAGATTTCGTTTAATTTCAGCGCCGTCTCGAAAATACTTCAGAGAGTATTTTACTAGCATTTTGTGCAAATACATTTAACCATTGTGGCCAAGGAAGTGACTAGACTCTGCATCAAACCAAATAATCAAATAAATGCTGAAATGGGGGAGGGTTAGTGGTGTAAATTAATGGATAGTCCTGAGCAGCAAACGGTTGTAATATATACGTTCAATTCAATTTGCCCTCTCCCAATCATGACTTGGCTTTTATAATCGTGGACATTTTTAGCATACTTAATACTGGCTATAAAATATGGCTTTATTATTTTTCTTTTTTTTTCCAATTTTCGACTTTTGAAGAAAGTTTTTTTCATCAAAATTGTCTAGATCACTGTATACAGGGAAATTTCCGCGCCCGTTTTATCTTTGCTCCTTACGCCCTCATCGTTAATAGGCTAATTTAAATTAATAATGGTAAATTCATTGAACAGAATTATGATGAGACTGTGAGAATTCAAAAGGGGACGAAAATGTCTGCAAGTGCATTAGGGCGAAAATAACTTGGGGCTAAAATTACCCTGTATACGGTAAAAAGACAAGGTCAATTCAACTTCAGGGTGATATTTCATACATGTAAGATGTATGTTTGATTCTGACGCCATGACAAAGTTGCCATTATTCATTGAAGTCAAAGTGTGCTAATAAAAAGTCGACCTGCAAATATAAATCAATTTCGTGCACTTACGTTTAGGATTTAGCAAATGATAACGTACTTTGTAAACAATACTGTTCACAGTATCGGAAGCTCACTAAGAAGAAATTTGAATCACAAACTACATGTAGTTTTCAATAAACAATTCATAGTGTTTATATATACTGTACATATAAGAATTGTTTATATGTCTAATTCACCGATGGAGAATGCAAATATTAATATGCTTTAAAGCAACCTGCAACACTAGCTTCATTTTTTATTTTCCTCTTCTTCTTCTTTTTTTCTTTTTTTATTTTGGCAAAATTATGGGGGGGGGGCTAAAGCCCCCCTAGCCCCCCACCCCCTGTTCCGCCGGCCCTGTATAGACATACCATGTTTCTACTTAAGCCTAAATGCGAAGCACCCGCCTAACGAACAGATTACATCCATGGTACCAACATTAGCGACACGTTTTTCGCCATCCTGGTTCTAGTCCTATTTTAAGTATGGTTTATTTGAATTGATTCGATCTCTCTCTCTTTTTTTTTTTTTTTTTTTTGAGATGGGTAATAATTCGTCAAATTTTGCATTTCTTATGACGACAAAGTACCAGAAATAAAGTCTCATGAAACATTTTACGACCTACCCTCCTAAACGGAAATCCTGCGTCCTCCTCTGATTTTTTTTCATAAATATTTTGTATGAAAGAAATAGAGATTGCACAACAAGTTGGGATTGATAATCATGTTTATCCAACTCGAGTTAGTTAATTTTCAAAGTTTCAAAGCGCGAGCTTTAGCGAGCGTTTTGAGACTTTGAAAATTAACTAACGAGAAATATACCCCGCCCCTCGTTTGAACAAAAATTTGCCCCCTTTTTTATTTGCTTCCTACGCCATTGTGTACTTACATTACATACTTCGAGACTGCGTTTTTAGAGTAATTCATGGGGCCTCCGTGGCCGAGTGGTTAGCGTGTTTGACTTCGAATCGAAGGGTCTGGGGTTCGATTCCCGCAGCGCCACTCTGCGGTTGGCCGTCCCTGTGTGTCTTTTGGATGAGACAACCGAGGTCACGTGTTACAGTAGGTGTTGGCACGTTAAAGTGAACCCTCCCTGCCCTACGGCCAACAGTGTCGAGCACAGGCAAAATGTGTCGCCCTTCACCGGCCGGCACACGATGACGTCTCCATATGACGGAAATATTCTTGAGTGGGCAACAACAACAACAGAGTAAATCACAGTTTCAACAGCTTTGCGTTAACCTCTGATTTATCGAGCTCGGGACAACAAATTTCATATTCTAATAACGGGCTCGGCCTTCCGTTTTCCCAACTGTAAATAAAAGATGGCGGGAAAGAAGGCAGATGACAGTCAAATGAATACAACAGATTTGATCGAATGCCCCATCTGTGCAAAGAGTTTTAAACAATCGTTGATTAATAGACATGTAAACGACTGCTTGTTAAATGCTGGTATTGATGATTCACAACACGTCAGTCCTATTCATACCAGAAAACGAAAATCGAGTTATGACAGTCCGTCCAAGAAATCCAGTTCAGCCTCCGACTTCGGGAAGCCTGAGGATTCTAAGACGGCATGGGGGAGTTTAAAGCCTCTCTCCCCGCAGAGTAATGTCTCTACGAATAAGAAAAGAAAACTGACAACCACACCTGGTCCAAAGTCAAATACTAAACAGGACACCTTAGGTCGAAGTCCCAAATCTCCTTTTAGCAGCTCGAACTCGACAGTTGCTGGAACACATGAGAACGCAAAAGCAGATGTTGTCACCGCTATGTCACCTAAGAAGAAATCCCCCAAAACAACTCCCAGAAAAACAGTGACAAAGAACCTTGGAGTATCTACATCAGGCACACTTGATTTTTGTCTTGAAGGTGCCAATCCTGCCCCCATTAGCAGTTGTGAAGATGAAACAAAAACACAGACTATCTTCACAAACTCTAACTCTACGTCTAACTTGCCATGTGTAGAATTTGATTTTAGTGTACCTCTAGCAGAAAAGGTCAGACCGACTACTTTAGATGAATACATCGGTCAAAAACAGGCAGTTGGCAAGAAAAGTCCTCTGTGTTCCTTGTTAGAGAGTAATGAGATTCCATCCATGATTCTGTGGGGCCCACCAGGCTGTGGAAAGGTCTGACCTTATTTATCATTACATATCAGCTGTCAAGTTTTTAATGTGGCAAACATGAATAGTATAAATGTAATGTGAATTAATGGATGTTCTTGTAGATTTGGACTGTTGACTACATGTTTACTAGATCTACATGCAAAGGCTTTTTTGTTGCCAAGGTCATAGTTTATATTCAGTTCCTCATCTAGACCTTTTTAAAACTTCTTACATCATACCAAAATATCTGTGTTATATTGAGGCCATCCATAAACAATTGTTTGTTTGCAGTAATGCAACCTACTCACTCAAAACCCTGCGACATGAATTTTTTTTTATTGCGTTTCTGAGAATCAGTCTCTCAATGTTTTCCTCATTGCCTATATTGTAAATGCATATTTAGCATAGTTTTTAAAAAAGAATCCTATGTACCTACTTACAGTAAAGAATCTGAGTCACGTCCCAGCAAACCAGGATGGCCTGGTAAACTTGAAAGCAGAATCTTTGACTTCTTTATATCATTTACAATGCATCTCATGGATTTACATTTAGAACAGGATGTCTTTATACACTTTATTCAATCAGAAATTCAATTGGAAAATCAAAAATTTCAGTGTTCTGGTTACCGTACACCATCCCTCTAAGCCTAAAGATCTAAACCTTCAACTATCTAGTTTGAAGCTCACCTGAGCTAAAGGCTTCAGAAGGACTGCATAGCTGTAGAATGGAAAAGTGATTACCTGCACATCTGAGTGATTTAGAAGGATGGGTAAAAAAGTGGTGCTGTTTTTGGTTCCATCAGGAATTCAAATTGTTTAGATTTCACTTTTTGTTTGGTCATTAGTTACTTTTGGACATTCTCAGAAGTCTTTGATCTTCCCTTACTGCCTTAGTCCGTATTGCTTGAGCAATGTAAGCCCATTTGGGTCCTTTCATTGTTTACCAGACATGTTGCAGACTCTTTCTCATTTTAACAACATGAATTACATAAATAGTGTTTCACTGTTTTGCAATTTTCTGTTTTCAGACTACATTAGCCAAGATCATTGCAAAAAGCTGCAAAGACAAAGGAAAGTACAAGTTTACCTGTATGTCAGCAACTTCAGCGGGTGTAAATGATGTCAAGGAGGCTGTGAAAATCGCTAAGAATGACATAAGAATGTTTCACAGGAACACAATCATATTTCTTGATGAAATACACAGATTCAATAAACTTCAGCAGGTTTGTATACTAGCACTTTTGATGACTTTGCAAATCACTTATTATACAGTGAAACGTTTATATAAAACAGGGCTCACTCTGTAGTTAGCCAATTTAGCCATTGACTAATTTTGGGGGAAATTAGCTGAAAAATAATTGTAATGAAAAATAATTGTAATTGGCTAATTTTCTGGTCAACCGTTTTTGTTGCTGTGCAAAAAGAGTATCTTTTGATTAGTCTCATATGTTCAAATAAATAAGGTTTACCTGTTGAAATAAAATTTAGTAAAGACAGTCAAGAAATAAAAGAGAGATGATTCAAAATATGTAGGTAACAATGTCATATTTGGCTAGCAGATACCAGTCTATGTAAATTATCAAAATATTTCACATGCTGGCGAATGTTCATTGGCTAATAAATTTATCCATTGGCTAAAAAAAGTCTTGGTTGACTAATCTTTTGGCTAACAATTTTCTGAGTCCTGGGTGAGCCCTTTTAAAAGCCTCCTAGTGAACTTAGTCTCTATAGGAAGGTGTTCTTTATACAGTTTTATTTGTAAACAAACGGTACTATTAGAGACAGCAAATGCATGTCTTACTGGTTATTAAAGCACTGTAGGTTTTACTGTATCTGAATGTGTTTAAGACTCAATCATCTATGATGTTTAAGTTGTGACTTGTACCCACATGTAAATCCACACATATAAACTGGCACATATCAATACCATGATATATGATTCAGTTGATTTGAGAGCAGAAGATTTTTATGCCCCTGAGATCGTAGATCGGGTGGCATATTGTTTTTGTTCTGTCTGTCTGTTTGTCTGCACACATGGTTTCCGTCCGGTAACTCAAAAACTTCATCAGATTTGAATAAAATTTGATGTAAGGCTTTATATCAGGAAGATCTTGGAAGAGTTTGATAATGACCAAAATCTGTCAATATTTGCCAGAGTTACGGAACTTTAAAATTGTAAAAATAGGTCATTTTTCCATTTCCGTCAAATAACTTGAGATTTTTTCATCAGATTTCAACAAAATTTGGTGTAAGGCTTTATATCAGTAAGATCTCAGAGTAGGTCAATAATGGCCAAAATTTGTCAATATTTGTCAGAGTTATGGGACTTTAAAATCGTCAAAATTGGTTATTTCTAAATGTTGATTTGAACAACATTTGGTGTATTGCTTTATATTATTAAGATCTCGGATGAGTTCGATGATGTCTAAAATCAGCTATTATTTGACGGAGTTATGGGACTTTAAAATCATCTGAATAAGTAATTTCTCCATTTCTGTCAAATAGCTTGAGAACACATTTCAGTGTAACTTGTGTCTTCTGACACATTGCTTTCATATTTGGTACATGTATCCCTAATGACAAGACATTTAAAAGTCAAAGTGCCATTTATTTGATTGTCTTAGCCTTCATGAATGGCTTACCATTCGGGGGCATAGTGTTTCTCAAACACATCTTGTTTTTCCTGAATATGACAAAAGATTTACTGTCTGAAAGATAGATCAATATTAGTCCCAATTTGAAGTGTTCATCATGCAAGTTTTCAGGACAAGCTTTCATAGATTCAAAGTCTAAGACATCTAGAGACATTTTGGTTTATGCCTTTCTATTTGTTTGTTTGAAAAACCTTGACAATATCTTTCAAATGATAAGTGATATAACTTTCATATTTAATCTGTGTATTCCTTATCTATAAAATCTTATTCAGTCATCCATGTCACTTCTTATCCAATCACAGGATGCCTTACTGCCACATGTTGAAGATGGTACGATAGTATTGATTGGTGCAACCACTGAAAATCCCTCATTTCAAGTAAACAGTGCTCTACTGAGCAGGTGCAAGGTTATTGTGTTAGAAAAATTGGAGGTGGGAGAGGTGGAAAGGGTACTGAAGAGAGCCTTGGACATCTTAGGAATCAAGGTGTTCACAAAGAAAACCAACATCAAAAACAAAGATGGGTAAGTTAAGTCCTGTATAATCTTATGTTGCTTCTCGGGTGTCCATTGTGGCTGGGTTGGAATCTATGGTATGATGTGGTTGCCTGTCCCTATCCTTCAGATGAGACAGTCAAAAGCAAGGTCCTGTGTCACAGTAGGTGTTGGCATGTCAAAGAGCCATCACTGATCATTGGCTTTAAGTGTCGAGCATAGCCAAATTTGTCACACCCCACCGACACAGGGTGACATCTCCATATAAGTGAAAGATTTTTGAGTGGGACATTAGAAAACAATACAACCAACCAACACATCTTACCACTGATCCAAACATGATGACCTTGACCCCAGATTTTAAGTTCCAAATTTCAATTCTTTATCATTGCTTCTACTACAAGCATGTGTCCTTTGTGGACTGTGTCCAGGTCTATGTAACATTTGCCTATGATAAGGGTAACAGAAAAACAGAAACTTACACCAACACATCAATCAAGTACTGGTCCAGTTGAACTAGCATGTAACCTATTTTTACCGGCTTTTTGATATGGGGAAACCTTAATGATTAATCCTTTTCTAGTGTTTTATATGTTGAGGGACTTATAATTATCTATATCATTAAACTGTTTAACATTTGTGAAATTATTGCCTAATATACTGTTTATTATATACTACAGCTCTTCAGTTTGGATGGAAGAAGAGGCTGTTACAACACTGGCAGGTCTCTGTGATGGGGATGCTCGATGTGCACTAAATAGCCTCCAGATGGCAATCCAGTCTCAGGTCTCCACACTCAAGAGCACTACAGCTAAATCTAATAACCAAGGCAGCATTGGCAAAGCTGAGAATGTGGTCATAATTGACAAAGAGATAATTAAGGAAGGCTTACAGAGGTCACACATACTGTATGACAGAGCAGGTAACGATCAGCAGATAGAGGTTGTCTCTCCTTATATGCACTTCAATTCTGATATGAAAATATATTTGAAGTCATATGAATGGAAACTGTCTTTACAGACCCCCTCCCACTACAGCCATGAAAATACATGTAACAAGGTGTCTTCTGTATGTCAGCTACTCCAACACCAAATTTGGGTTTCGATATTTATTGCACTAAGGCTGATCATGCAATTGTCAGATAATAATCACATAATAATAAAACAATAAAAAAAATAAATAAACATAAGTCCAACATTAGATATTTAGAATTTGAACAATCTAAATTACACAGGTATAGCAGATATAAAAAACACTTTTACCATTATAACTTATATTAAAGTTACAGTATAAATTTGCCAAAAAAAATACAGATACCGTATGATTTAACATTCGTGTGAAATCATATATAATGAATGAAATTACAAATTTGGACAAAAAACTACAAATTGAGACACACCTGAATGTGGTCCAATGACATGGTTATGGACACTAGGTCAATAAGTACAAATTCACTTCAGAATTTAGACAACAAAGAAAAGTTTATAAACCTATTTCAAAATTCAGTTTACAGATAACAGAAGATGAAATGCTTCATGATCAGCTGAATCATAAATCTGATAATAGTGTACAAATAAAAAAAAAAATGATAAAAGGCAAAATTACTCAATCAATTTACTGTTATTAGCTATGTATAATACAGTGTAACCTGCCTTAGCGACCCACTGAATTAAAGGAAAACCTGTCTTATGTGACCTGATTGAGCGGTTCCCAATATTGGTTTTTCCTATATAAATCACCTGAATTAAGACTAAAGAGAACACCTATCATATGTGACCCACTTTGCTCCTTCCCTTGGACGGTCTCTTAAAACAGGTTTGACTGTATGTCTATTCAGTATGGCCTCTGAAGTAGAATGATTCAAATTCTGACTTTCAACATGTATAAAACNNGACAGTGGTCAGTTACATAAGGTTTGGTAACTCTAAAGTGAAGTTTTACTAATGTTCTGTTAATGAGAGTTAATCCCCTGTAACACAGCAGTAAAGAAATATACAAAATGCATTTTTCGGTAAGAGTTATTCCCCTTGAAGAATTACATATAGAGGAATAACACTGCATATAAACTACAAGTATAATACAATACTTATTTACATTATTACTTATTTGATATTTTCATACAAAATATCACTCTACCACATGTACATGTAGTTCGTAAAAACAGACACTCTCTCACAACTGCAGTCCTTCAAGGCAGATGGTCTGACAAGACAGTGCCACTGTACTTATCACTAGGACCCTATCATTCATGTGAGCTATTATCGTCACTGTTTTCATGGAATCCCTCTACTTCATGCTTCAATTTGCTCCACTTGTTTGTCATAATATATTCTCATTGACAGCTTGTTCCTGAAGTCTCTAAACTGGACATATCATTGGTTTTGAAGAGGTCATGAAATTTGACTTTTACAATGGGTCTCCTTAGATTTTATTGCAGCACAGCAGAAAAAGTGACTATAGCAAAGATCTTATTTTTATTACCTGGTATCTTTTAGTCATTTTGCCAAACATAATAGATTGTGTCTGATTGATCCATCAATGATGATCATTGTGTTTCTCAAGGCTCTACAGATTTCCCTCCAGATATGGCAGCAAAAATTATGAGGTCCTGTATCACAAAATGATAATCATTGATTAGATCAGAAATCATTGATTAGATCAGAAATCATTGATTAGATCAGAAATCATTGATAAGATCAGAAATCATTGATTAGATCAGAAATCATTGATTAGATCAGAAGTCATTGATTAGATCAGAAATCATTGATTAGATCAGAAATGTTCCTTGGAAGATCGGTTTTAAACGTTAGTTTTGATCATTAAAGCGAGCTGGTCATGGTTTTGATGTAAAATGACTTCTATTTGAGAGGTTAAGAGTTCACATCATAGTAGAGGCTTAACTGGTTTTGCCCTGATGTTAAAGTGGTTTCAAGACTTAGCTGGCTTGTTGGCTGAATATTGTTAGTGAAATGATAATGAAAATGGCATGAAACACTTACAACAAAAAATGCTTGATCATAGGTACACATGTATACACATATTTCCTGGGCCTTACTCATTCTTGCTTTATTTCCAAGGGGAGGAGCACTACAACATCATATCAGCGCTACACAAGTCCATGAGAGGATCTGATGAGAATGCAGCTCTATATTGGCTGGCCAGGATGCTGGAGGGGGGAGAGACTCCCCTATATATAGCTCGACGACTCGTAAGATTTGCCAGTGAAGATATAGGTAATGATCTGTTTAAATCTTTTGCATGTAACACTTAACTGTACCTGATTTTTTTCACTGAAGATGTTGATGCTTTTTTCTTCTGCATTGCATGAAGAACCTTTTGTTCATGATGTGTTAGGATGTTTGCCTCACTGCCTGACAATAGAGAGTTGTAATGTAAAACTAGTATGAGTGACATCCTTATCACACTGGCAACAATCCTTACGTTAGGTAACAGTCTGATAACTTTCTCGAAGTTATCTGAAAATTATTTTGAAATATCCTTGAAATTGGGCTTGGTACCATAAAACATGAGAATTTAATTAAATGTGAGAATTTACTCAACTCCAGTTAATACTCAGTTCTGATTGGTCGAGAAATTGGAGTTGAGAAAATTCTATGACTAAAAAAATTCTAAAGTCTTCACTCAGAATGAAATTAATTCCTTTCATATTTTATAGATACGGCATGTTTCTTACCTATGATCTCAAGACAGCCATGGCCTATTGGTCATTATGTTCAATTTCTGATGATGAGGCCCAGTGTTCAAGCCCAAGCCACACTGCAGTTGGTTATCCCTGTCATTCAGATGGGATAGTAAAAACCAAAGTCCCATGTCATTTTAAGTGTTGGCACATTAAAGAACCCTCCCTGCTCTACAGCCATAAGTGCTAGATGAAATGTGTTGCCCTTCACCAGCACACAGTGATGTATCCATATAAGTGAAAGATTCTTGAGTAGGACATTTAACAATAATACAACCCTATAATCTGTAATCTCAACTTTCACAGAAAAAAAGTAAATACTTTGGATAGACAGATTAAAAGTCTTCTCATTGAAGAGTTTATTTGTATTGAGTTTTAAACATCCATTCTTGGAATCTAATGTTAGAGTTGGACACGAAATATCCCAATGTAAGGGATACTTTTTATGTACATGTACATTTGTTTTATTCCATTGCATTGAATGCTGCTGTAGAGTGGGACCATTCTATATATAAATAGAATCACCTCTATAATGGGTTGTGAAAACATACATAGGCAGTCGAGCCTTGTTAAACTAAACACCAATCATTCAGAAGCATTACCTTCAGGATAAAATTTGCTGAGAACAGAATTTTCAGATTATATTTTCCTTTATAAGAAGCACCTCTCAGTAATCTGGATACTATGGGTGTGTTCCATTCAGCAGTTTTGAACCAATTCTGGATGTTCCATTCTGTTGTATGAATGGAATAGTCTAGGACATGCCTGGGACATTCTGCTCTTTTCTCTCAATGGAATAAGAATGTGATTATTGCACAATAAATAATAGCAATATTTTTTTTTCAAATGAATATAGAAGTTGTAAAATTTAGACGGTGAATATGACTACAGAGATGAATCTGATGATGAAAAGTCGCAAAAATGCTTGCTTCAAAACTCATGTGAGTTACAGTAAAACTTTGATGAGTCGAACTTCAATGACTCGAATTTCTCATTGTGTCGAACTTTTCTCGAAGTCCCAAATAATTTCCCTATATAATCCTATTTGAGAACTATTTATGACTCAAAGTTTTATGAGTCGAATTTCCCGTTATCTTGAATAATTATTCAGTCCCTTCACGATATAAATAACGAAAATCACCACAAATAAGTCGAACTTAAAATTTCACCTGTGCGAGAGCTCTGCCCGTCGGCATTTTCACACCTTTTTTTTGCTAATTAATACAACGCTGGCAAGGTAGCATCCAACTGCAGATCAAACAAATTAAGGGTCTCCCATTCTTTCCAGGTCATTTATTGGTAATGATTAAGAATTATTGTTTATTAAACTAGATCTGTTTCAAGGTATGATGTACCCACTTGGCCTACCGCATTAGATGTTCGCCGCCATTGCCTCGTGTGTTTATGCAAATTCAAGAATTGTACCTGAAGATTAATATCTCAGCAACTATGGACTTATCGAAGTTTTACTGTACTTAACAATGTAAAAATTGCATGAATTACTCGGTCAAATATTTGCAAATAACAAACATCTATTTTATTTCATTTATTTTATTTTACTCTCTTTTTTTCTCTTTGATAGAATGATGTTTGTACTTCATATGCATTTCTGTGTAAAAATGTTCACGAAGCCATGTTGATTACGTCATAATTCTCTCCACACCACCTTTTTGAAAAGCACACTTGGAAGTGTGCCAGAATTCTAATTTGGACCATTCCATTGTAATTCCATGCATTCTGGATGTTCGAGAGAGCCAATGGAACGCGGCCCTTATTTATGCAGACAATTTGCTTGGGAACAGAAGAGTCTGGATTAATGAGGCTTCATCGTATTTATATATTTCAGGTCTGGCAGATCCACATGCTCTGAACCTAGCTGTGTCCACGTATCAGGCGTGTCATTTCCTGGGGATGCCCGAGTGTGATGTGAGTATGATATCCACAATATGGACTTACAGATGTTCATGTTAACATAACTGCACAAGTGACCCAGGGATGTGAAAATACAGTCAAACCCAGATATTATGAAATTCTGGGGACCGGCTTTATGATTTCGTAGTAAATGAGTTTTGTACTATGTGGGGGTAGGTTTCCGTAAGACAGGCAGTGTCGGGTAGACCTACATGTTTCCACAAGTACGGTTAATATGTTTGGATCCTGTAAGTGGTCAGTGTACAAAGGTATGGGCTCTACAGTTATGAAAACACAATAGTGAAATATCTACTTGTATTAATCATTTACTGACAAATTCATCTGAAACATACATCACACTTCATTTTAATTCATGGTTCATATATACATGCACTGTAGATCGACGAACATCATAAAAAAAGTCATTATCATGTAAACGAGCATCACAAATCATGACGTTAATTGTATTAGCCTACTCCGGCTTAAGAGTGTCCATAACTCTGATAGATCGACGAACATCATAAAAAAAAGTCATTATCATGTAAACAAGCATCACAAATCATGACGTTACGTGTATTAGCCTACTCTGACTTAAGAGTGCCCATAACTACATGTTTATTTGTGCTCTCATCAAAAACAAAGTACAAACTAGGGTATTTGCTACTAAGTTTAATTGAAAACCATTACTGCACCTGGTAGCATTATGTAATAGAAATGTCGGCACTGGACATGGACTGGTCATGCAAGACACTGACATTTAAAACTTACCTGTATTACACATCGCTGACTTCAATTAACACATTCACCTTTGGCTTTGTATTATGCAGGTTAAAAACAACATAAACACAGCTCAGGGGACACCAACGATTGTGTATTATCCGGGTTTTCGTGGTAACGAATTCGTAGTATGTGGGTTACTTGAATATAAATAATGAACACCATTTGCAAGGGAAATGAAATTTATACATACTAATATTCATATTAAGTGGGCCAGACTGTATGTGTGTTGGGCACTTGTCCATGGGCAAGTACCGGTAAATTTGGAAAATGTATTTGCTTAGGGACAAGCTTTAAAACACTACCTGTCTGTGGACAATGAAAAAGCAAAAATTCACTTGTCTGAGTGCCCAACGTTATAGGTAGGGCAGGTCGGATATGCTATTTCCAAGCCCCTGACAGTTCTAATTTAACAAGGTAATAAAGATGCATGGTAACACATAGCATTTTATGCTGACTCTGAATTGGATTAAAACATACAGTGTCAGCCGCATAACTCGGTTGACATTATTAGACCTCACATGTTACTTTTGAATGTGCTTTCCAAAATGTTATTGCCTTAATTAACTTTACTGGCATATTATATATATTTATACGATAATAGTGACTGAAAAGCTTGGACTGATCACAAAAGGCAAGTTCTTATCAAACTGACCTGATTTTTACTGGTCACATGCTGTGAGGTAGTCAGTGTTCTCCCCCTGAAAATTTTGGATAGATGCAAGTACAGGGTGATCCATAAATTCTGTGACTGTTTCCTATCTCTACTAATTCTTTACACTTAGAGTTACAATGTAAAGGATATATCATTTTGATTCTGTGTGTTTAAAGATTTGATAACAGGGAAAAGTTATAAAATAATGACATCTGCATGCCATTATGACGTCATATAACTCTTACTGGCTTTGTCAATTTGGCTCCCTCAGATCAGAAGACTACATAGATTATAGTCCACTTGCATTTTGAGTCATTCACCTTCAATGGTTTTATGAACAATGTAGAAAAAATATCATACAGATTCTAGCTTTTTCAAACGGCAACAAACAGGATTTTAAAAGGTAGCCAGGAAAGAAGTGTGCAAAGTCAGTGCCACTAAAGGCAACAGCGCAATACATAATTTAAAAGATATACTCAATACCATATTTCCTAACCAACAACGTTATATTGAGCATCAGATGAGATAATTTGCAAGATTTTTCAATCAGGTTGATAGCATACTTAGGTTTGCACATGCAGTTCATCTTATATCTTTTTTAAAACTTATTAATGTGTTCTACAAACCAGTATATGTCATTAAAGTTTCTTACAATGTTCAGAAGTGTTATTAGTATTCAAAATGGTCACAGAATTTATGAATCACCCTGTACCTAAGTGAGTGTTCAAACCTAAAGTTGGGAGAACACATGTAAACTACACCGCACAGTAGTTTACATTATGGATGCCCATGGAAATGCATTATAAGACATATTTGTACATAAATTAGTCTGTGATTCACTTTAACTTAGCTGTATATGAAAATAAGATATAATATAGGATGGTTGGAGAGAAAATAGAGTTGGGGTAATGCGAATAGCATGGTGGTATTGCTAGGCTATGAGGGTCCGGGGAGAACACTGTAGTCATTAATGTAGTTCTCTGATTGTCATTCCTTCCTGTACAGGTGATACTGGCTCAGTGTGCTGTCTACATGGCCAGAGCTTCCAAGTCAGTGGAGGTATACAAGGCGTACAGTAAGGCCAGAGCATTTGTCAGGAATCATAAAGGACCGATGCCTGGGGTCCCACTGCATCTGAGAAATGCTCCAACAAAACTCATGAAGTCAATAGGTAAGATGAATACATTACATGGCTAGATGGAGACATAGTATACACTAAAAGAGCATTTGTGAGAAACAGAATTTATGAGACCTTATAAAAAGCCTTCTGCCCTCATTTGGTCTACAAAAAATTGGCGTGAGAACCAGAGAAATAATTTAAGATGGTCAAATGCAGTCATATTTATGGTTTTATATCAGTGATAGGACATCCTCTTAAGAGAAACGGGATAATCTTTGATTTCCGATCCTCTTTGCTTATGAGTATGATCAGTAAAGTGTTCATCTTTAGATTGAGAGGTTATGGGTTCAAACCTCTACAGAGACAGCTGACTATTCTTGTCCTCGGTATGAGATTAATAGGATCTAACACCATGTTCCGGAAGAGACAAAGAAATCTCAATCCGAGTGTTCGTGCCTATTGATATCCATGACTTGGCAAGCCTCATCATGGATATCAATAGGCATGAACACTCAGATTGAGATTTCTTTGTCTCTCCCGGAACATGGTGTTTGATCCTTTTTCTCACATCCCCTCCCTTACTGTTTATAATGAATATAGCCTAGGCACTGTCTGTTGGAGAGCACAACATAATGGTTGTTTAGCATTCATTCACGAAAAATTTCTTATTTGGCTTATGACGTCAAAATGTAGATGTGACTTAATGTTGAAAATGTAGCCGGAATATGTAATGAATGACGATTCGATACAAACTATCAAAAATGAAAAAAAAATAGATAGAGAATAGATTTAGTCTACAGTCTACATATAGGCCTAACTTCGGCCGTACGAACAGAGTTGTCGTTCATGTATTAGCTAAGAAATGCAGTTGGAATAAATTGTCAGATGTGCAATAGAACAAGTTCATCAACTTCCGGTTTTCGGGGTGAGATAACGCAGGGTGAGATAAGATAATCTCTTCCAGGCAAATTTGAGGATTCCCCTGTCCAAAATGTGAGAAAATAAAACCTTACTCCTCATGTCACAGTAGATGTAGGCACTTAAAGACGCCTTTCTGCTGAGACTTAAACTTAAGGTTTCTTACAAGTATTAAATAGTGTCTCTGTATGAGTTGGAGATTCTATAGTGAGACCCCTTCCCTATAATGACTGGTTTTGTCATGTGCTTTTAGAGGTCTATATATGTTCATTGTTGATCTCTTCCAGGTTATGGGAAGAACTACAAGTACAATCCGAATTTCCAGGAACCAGTGGACCAGGAGTACCTTCCACCTGAGTTCAAGAGAGTCAACTTTTTCTCCTGAGTGAACATTTATACCTGACGTCTAACGATACCATCTACTCAGTGACTGATAATTCTTATAAGACCATCCATAAAAAAATTGTTGGTTTTTTTGTATGGCCATGTGTAAAGAATAATTGGTTTGTTGTGATGTGACTTAACCACTCAAAATATTTCTCTTGGAACATGTTTTTTGTAATAGCCTTTCAAAAATCTTTTGCAATTGTGATTCTGGATGATCTTGCTGCTTTACTGTTCACCCCTAAATAAGCAGTTCTGACCCCAGAGAAATACGCTAGGCTTACAAAACACTCCTATCTATTTACAGGAAAAAAATCTGCATCCTTTTACAGCCACCCAGTTCCTTTAAATGATGGGCTAATCCTCACCTGAGCAGCTTATATAAATGTTAAATACAAGTAGTTTGTAGTTATATTGTTGTGTAAAAGATGTCCCCTTTTAAGATGTAATAAAAATTTTACAGTGGAATCTTGCTATTAAGACCACCCAAGTGACTGGCTAAGATTGGTCTGATTGGTGAGGTGGTCTCCTAAGTACAGTGGAATCTCGCTATTAAGCCCACCCAAGTGACCGGCTAAGATTGGTCTGATTAGTGAGGTGGTCTCCTAAGTACAGGGGAACCTTGCTATTAAGACCACCCAGGTGACTGGCTAAAATTGGTCTGATTAGTGGGGTGGTCTCCTAAGTACAGTGGAACCTTACTATTAAGACCACCCAGGTGACTGGCTAAAATTGGTCTGATTAGTGAGGTGGTCTCCTAAGTAGAGTGGAACCTTGCTATTACGACCACCCAAGTGACCGGCTAAAACAGGTTTGATTAGTGAGGTGGTCTCCTAAGTACAGTGGAACCTCCCTATTAAGACCATCCAAGTGACTGGCTAGAACTGGTCTGATTAATGAGGTGGTCTCCTAAGTACAGTGGAACCTTGCTATTAAGACCACCCAAGTGACCGGCTAAAACAGGTTTGATAAGTGAGTTGGTCTCCTTAGTGCAGTGGAATATCACTATCATCACCACCCAAGTGACCGGCTAAAATTGGTCTGATTTCTTAGGTAGTCTCCCAAGTGAGGTTGAAATAGCCCAGAATAGAAACATGCAGACTGAAAATTGATGGTCCTTTTCTGCTAGGTGATCTCCTGTATAATATAGCAAGATTCCAGTGTATATAAAGTGAGGTTTATAATGTTCATTTATTTTTTATAACTAATTAGATTTTGAACTTTATAGAGTCCTCAATCTGAGCACCTTAATTGAACAGCCAGTTTATTTTACAATTTTGTTTTTCATTCTACAAATTATTGTTATTTATACCAAAGTTGTGCATTCTTGGCTATCTTTAATTTTCCTCTACGGTTCACTTAATTGTTAATTGTCTGGTTTGTGAGATTTTACAAGTTAAGCATTTAATTTTTCTGCTTTTAAACCTCATTCCGTAACTATGTTAGCTAAGATGACTAAACTTCAGCATGTATAATTTTTCAGGGGCAGCCTGTCACCCATTTTTTCTGCTTAAGTAGATACTGTTAACGAAGTTCTCAGAGTATATTTCATTGTTAGTAAAACCCATTATGGCAAACTTTTTAATCTTTTTATTCTCTGACTGAACCCATCAATGTAGTCTGAATAACTCTATTTATTAATGAATTTCTATCAAAATCTTTAGGCATAATTTTGTTTAATATACATGTAGGTCACTTGGCCAATAACTATGAGCATAATTTGACAGAAGGCAGCTATTCTCATACTTTCAATAGAATAATACTGTCAATAGCTTGGACATAGGTTTGAAACAAAATGATCCTTTATTTAGTACATTCAGACTAATCATGACACCACCCTTGCATCCATACAGATGTGGTATTTCAAGACATTACGGTTTTTAGGTCACCTGAGCTTTGCTCAAGGTGACCTATTGCGATCGCTTTTCGTTCATTGTAGTCCGTCGTGCGTCGTCTGTTTACTTTTCACATTTT
Source organism: Pinna nobilis (assembly GCA_016161895.1). Lineage (NCBI taxonomy): Eukaryota > Metazoa > Mollusca > Bivalvia > Pterioida > Pinnidae > Pinna > Pinna nobilis. Next base: position 17,917 of record JACSZP010031510.1, read on the forward strand.
GAACTTCTTCTCAAGAAGAATGGATCGGGCCCAAACTTGGAACAGATGTTCTACACAAGGTCCCACACAAGTGTTGTTACTTTTCCGGGCCATACGAAATCCAAGATGGCCACCATGGCCTCTGATTGGCTGAGACATTTTGAACTTCTTCTCAAGAACTACTGAATGGATCAGGCCCAAACTTGGTACAGATATTCTGTACAAGGTCCCACACAAGTGTTGTTACTTT
>JACSZP010031512.1:0-15693 GCA_016161895.1 Pinna nobilis
AAATATTCATTTCACGAACTCGAAACGATAAAACAATTTACAGGTTAAGCCGCGAATGCCTCACTACTTACAGGAAAGTCTCTTGATAGATTGAAGGGAGATGGCACATCAATCAAAGCCCGGAACGTAAACAGGAAGAAGGCTTCGATTCGCGGGTTTCTGATTTGATAATTGTTCAATTTCTAAGAGAAATAGCACGGATTGTAGTAATGATTTTTAATGTGGCTTTTGTAGAGATATAGATTGACAGTTACCGAGTTATCATTTGTTCAAAAGAAGACGTTCAATGAACACGAGGCAATCAGGCACCCCTGAAAATTCAGAAATTGCATCAGATGCCATGGAGGAATAAGCATCCCATGCTGGCCGAGTAAGGAAATGTCTTTCCAGAAACGATGAATGTATAAATTAATTCTTACCCTGAAACATTTGTTTGATATTCAAGAAAAGAAAATGAATGTGACAATATGGGATATATCGATATACATCTATAATAGATCACACTCCTTCGGTACCTTGGCTAAAGTGTCCCTTCGACCTTTTCGAGACACATTTATCTAGAACATGGTCATTTGCCTTGAGCGTATTCTTTAAATCGAGCCATAATTCACGTTTACCATTTAATAACGTTTGGAGACAAAAATGCATCAGTCAACAGGAACATTTCCTTAAACATGATACTAAAGCAGTGAATCAATGACAGATACTTGTGACTAATACATTTGAAGTATCCATGATAATATAGTTAAAAAACGAAAAGTGTGCATAATGCTTTTCAATAATAAATAGTGAAAAGCAATATAAACGATTCCACGACAAACCTGGAGAATACTATCACAGTGATTTTGGATACGCGTCTTTAAATGCTAGTAAAACATTAGTCTATGATTTTAATTACCTAACTCCATCAGTCAGTTAAACGCTGTTTATTAGTGTATAATTATATTTGTTTCTACCAAAATCGAACTTTTGAGAAATATAGTCAGACAGCCAGTCAATTCATTGTATAAGGCAAATGTAGACAAATAGTTTGACTGATAGAGCTTGATATCATTATAGCACATGTTGGGGGAACAGTTTGAAGGAAATAAATAAATGAATAAAATGAATAAATAAATAAAAAGAAAATGAATAATGGAAAACAAATAAATAAACGAACAACTAACTAACCAAAATTAAATGAATAATACGTATGTTTTGCGTGCTTTGGTGTGTGTGTTTGTTGGTGAGCGAACGAATGTTAGTGTGTGTATGTGTGCCCATATGGTCGTAAATGTCTCCAGGGCGGTGACGTTTTTATGTTTTTTTCCTCCTCAACACTAGTTTATTTTGAACGCTTTAGTTCTTACACATTAATCTTTTCTGCTATTGACTTTCTCCGGTATCGATGACTAAGATAGATAGACTAATGTAAAATGTTCGTGTTTTTTTCTCTTGAGGGTTGTCCAGAAATAACATCGGTTCCTATGTTACTGCTGAAAAATGATTTGCGAGAGACACATAAAGTATATTAACCCGCGTGACAATAAGAAGCAGTCGCATTGCGTTTATTTGGTAGGCTTCATAGTGAAAGCCACGTAGCAGGTCCATAATTAGAATTGCAGCTATTGCTGGGAATGCTCTAAAGAAACGTTTGACATATGTTTCAGCATAATTAACTGTACATTGGAATGATAATCATTAAAAAAAACTAGATAATGATATGGTGTTACTTTAGTATCTTTTTTGTGAGAGAGAGAATAAAAATAGATAATGGTATGGCGTTACATTTGTATCTTGTTTGTGAGAGAGATAATAAAAATACATAATCGTATGATGTTACTTTTGTATCTAATTTGTGAGAGAGAGAGAGAGAGAGAGAGTTTTATTTATTCTTTTTTTTTGCAAAACGATTATTGTACAAAATACTGATTTGAGATTATGCTACTTAGAGTCTGTTAAAACACAAACCATAAAGCTGCTTTGAAGACGATGCGACATATCATAATATCACATTTACACTATGTTGCCAGCTTTCTGTTGTTCAATAAACAGGTATACATACGTAATTCTGAAAGCGAATCTTCACAATACATTCCGCACATGGTTAAAACTTCTTTTCAAATGAAAAAAAACTGCGTCATTTTCCTGTATGTGTACTTTTGATCAGATTTACAATATTCAACTTATGAATTTGCGAATAATACATGTATATGTATGTGTCAATAAAATGAAAATAAAGACGCATATCTTGTTATGAAGTCCCATACATTTTTATACAACTGCTTAGAGTAAGAATCTTTTACATAAGAATTCCGTAATGATACTGACGACATGCAATGTGAATTAAGTATTTTGGCTTGTTAGATATACAAAGGAACCTACTTATGTTCAATACATCCAGGTTCCAATATTTAACGTCTAATAGTTGTTGTGCGCATCTTCCTTTGACAGCAGGCGACTATGTCTGATGTCCCCTGCGCCTGTGTCTGATGTCCCCTGCGTCTGTGTGTGATGTCCCCTGCGCCTGTGTCTGATGTCCCCTGCGCCTGTGTCTGAGGTCCCCTGCGACTTTGTCTGATGTCCCCTCCGCCTGTGTATGATGTCCCCTGCGCCTGAGGTCCCCTGCGACTGTGCCTGATGTCCCCCGCGACTGTGTCTGATGTCCCCTGCGCCTGTGTCTGAGATCTCCTGCGACTGTGTCTGATGTCCCCTGCGTCTGTGTCTGATGTCCCCTGCGCCTGTGTCTGATGTCCCCTGCGCCTGTGTCTGATGTCCCCTGCGCCTGTGTCTGAGGTCCCCTGCGACTGTGCCTGATGTCCCCCGCGACTGTGTCTGATGTCCCCTGCGCCTGTGTCTGAGATCTCCTGCGACTGTGTCTGATGTCCCCTGCGACTGTGTCTGATGTCCCCTGCGCCTGACAACGCGCTACCAATTTTCGCACAGGATTATACACAATGATGTTTTTAGTTCGCAAGATGCAGATTTCTTTACAACGAATCGCAATGATGAAAAAAGTGAGCGACGCATAACATTTATTATAGCCTTATTATATATTCTCCCGATAAATTGGTTTGAGAAATATTGCCCCGGAGATTGAGACTTAGATTTCCCTATAGAACAACACTAACAATAATAGGTCTGCGGGTAAATGGTCATTATAGTTACAAAGAAACTCAAAACTGAAAACAAAAATCTCAACGATATATATGAATGGAAAAAGTTCATATCATCATTACAAACAACGACAATTTGAGATGATTGGTCATCAATTTGAGCAGGGGATATCCGTTCTGCGAATATATATATTGATATAAGTTTTGACTTATGCGGAACTGCAGGGCAATTTTTATACAAGGCAAATTGATAAATGCTGTATACTTATTCTAAAGGTAAATATTAGCTTGATGTCAGATAATGATTCCATTGGCAACTTGCCAAATTGTTCAGAAATATTTGGCCATGGTTTCACACAGATGACTCGTTAACCAGAGAAGCTACGGTGACATCCGATCGTCCATTGTCCTGCTACCGTTGATGCAAGTAGAATTCCCATTGTATGTCTACATTACATTTGTAGTGCTAGGGCACCAAAACATAGCATTCATTAGGGTATGCATTGCAAAAAAATCACCGTATATCTTTATTTTTAGATTTCTAGGAGGGTCAGTCTTATGTCCACAAATTAATTGCAAAATACATTGTCTTTTGGAAGTATTTTTCTTTTTCTGCTGTTGACAGTTTGATGGTCAACGGGAATGAAGCAAACCTAATGTGTTTAAAAGAAATGTTCACAAAGTTATGTACATGTACAAATGATTGATTTAGTTATAGTCGTCGTCCACAGAACTGGTTTGACTAAAGGATCGCAAAAAATGTTAACGCACTTGTTATATTTATAAGAGCTCTTCATGATGTGAATAAAAGAAATGGCGAGAGGGCATTTTATTATGTTACGGCTTTGCATTGAAAACAATGTAATGTTATAGATAAAGCAGTTTGTACGTCATCTGTAACCTAATTTCAGTTATATCGAATCTGTGTCAAGTAGATCCAAGCTTTGGAGATTTTGACTAGTGCTGGGGACATTCATTCCTATATATTGAGGGCTCTTACGCTGTATTACATCTACTGCAACATGGAGGCTCAGTTTTTAACTTACAACCGAGGGTCAGGAAAAACATTTTAAACTAAAACTCCAGTCAGCAAAGTTCCTTTCAAAATAATACAAACTACAGCTAAACACTACCGACTCAATACAGATTATTACATTACCACACGGAACACTGATATTAGGCAGCAGAAGATGCATCCCACTCCTGGATACTTGACAACATTCATATTGTGGACTCACATATTCATATCACTTTCCAGATCTGGGTTTCCACGTTCTTTCCTTCTTGCCAGGTGAAAGTAAATGTAAAACAGCGATTTAGTATTGTTCAGCTGGGCTTGGCACCATAAACTTTGAGAATCTACTTAAGTCAGAGAATTCAGTTCCTTGGCCAATCAGACCCCAGGATTAATTGGATTTGAGAAGATTTTATGGTGCCCAGCCCTGGACTCGACCTTTGAAGGTTACCTCTTTAAAAGGGACATTTATACAATGTATATGTGTATTGAGAAAAAAAAGGTTAAAAATCTTTGTAAAGGCCACATGTCTCTAAATGCACTTTTGTCTGTCACCTTGAGTGGACTTTAAAGAAAGGTTTTACTGTATATTATATTGATTTAAAGACGGATATAGAATATGGAACAATATAGAATTTTACATTACCTCGCACAATCAATCTTCAAAACTCCTGTATAGATCGATTGTAATTGATCATTTTTGACAGTTACAAAACCAAGCAAACGTTCTTTAAATGAAAAAGTTATATGAATTATCTATGCATTAGCGGTTTTTCAATAGTAATGTTTAGGTCTGTCGTGAGTGAAATATATCAAATTGCATTGACGTTTGATATCAATTTGGTAAATCAGGGGAACCAGGGACGATCAGCTGGAGCGAACATATTGCATAATTCGTGTTTATTGAATGGTCAATAATCTGAAATTACATTAAAAGGCATTTGTCAAACCGAATATGGCGATAAAGCAATATTTTATCATTTTGACAGAATTTCCAATTCCAGGGTTATTATGTATGCTATTTGAAAATAAACTGCTCGAATGGAATATTTAGGTTTTCGGGAAAGGATTTGACTTTTTTATTCTGATAATGGAAATGGTTATTTCTGTTTGCTGTAAAAATATCTCGTTTTTATTTTCTAACAATACAGAGGTAAAGGTAACGAACAGTGATCGATCTCATAATTCCTGCAAGAAATTCAAAATAAGGAGTGGGGCGAACACGAGCACCTGGATACGCCAGAGGTAGAATCATGTGCCTAGGAGGAGTAAGCATCCCCTGTTGACCAGTCTCATCCGCCGTGAGCCCTATATCTTGATCAGGTAAACGGAGTAACCCGTAGTAGTAATCAGTGTGTAAAGAACGGTCAAACAACCGTCATGAATCATGTCAAACAGCATCCAACCCAAAGACAGGCCGTATCGGAAAACCAGATCATTGTATCGAACGTAGAAATAACGAAAAGCTTACTGTAACCGAGATTGTTGGAACCTGTGTAACATCAACTTGTTTGTCAGTAGTCTACCTCGATTTAAAAACTGGTCATACGCTGAACAAACTCTAGCGTATCGAATCCGTTGAGAGACATAAACTCCATATGCAGGTGAGGGTGGAATATTGCTACATAGATATGAAAAGTTGATGATGGTGAAACTGAATTCATTTTGTTTAAATAAAGTTGAGCTGTCACTTTACCGTTAAGGTCAATTTTCAGTAAAATTTGCCAGTATTACAACCTGTTCACCAAAACACAACACACGTTAAAGTATGTTATAAAATGAGTCTTTTAAATATCACTATATAAAAACCAAAGAATATATGCACTTAAAATCCTCTAATTCAATCGCATGACACAGATGGAAAGCAAATTATTGTACATATATTTAATGCCCCTTACAAACAGCATTGAGTATTAGATACAGATCATTTGCTCTTAATCCTTCTGACAGTATTTCCTGTGCTAATAAAACTTAAACTCCTGAAATGGAAATTTCAACGATAATTGCAATGAAAAAAGATTTAACACATCATTCTTAAATGATATATGTGTATTTCAACTGCTTGTCTGAACACAGTAACATTTCATTAATTCTCGTAGCTTTTTATCAACTATTTTCTGAATTGCCGTGACAAAGCACGTATTTGGTACATACAACATTGCAGTGTTTGATTTTGAATTAGTAAGTGTCATGGTAAAAGAATAGTTAATGTTATATCCGTTCGCTAATGTCACATTAATAAATTCTATCATATATATCATCATTCAAATATCTTGTTGTAGATTTAGACCAAAGTTGTGTGTATATGTAATATTAATTCCACTTTTCGAAAAAGAAGAAAAGGGAGATGACAATAATATGTATTCAATGATACATCCAAGAATATGATGCTTTTCTTTCTCTTTTCAAAACAATACTTTCTACGAAAGCACTCCAGACCTTAAATACACGAAAAGCTATTTATTGACCTGCAGAAGGGAACTCCTATTAAATATTTTGTTTGTTTATTGATTTACACCACGCTCGATAATTTTCCAGAGATATAGTGGCGGCCAGTTTTTATTGGCGAAGGAGGGACATGTATCCGGGGAGAGGCTACCGGCCCTCCGCAAGTAAACTGGTAAACTTTCTCCCAAAATCAGTTTAGGTTTCAGCGAACTTCGACAATAGGTTAGAGATTGAATGCAATGCTCTTACCATGCGGCCACGAAGGCCCACAAACCAAGAGGTCGATGGTTTGAGTCGTCATGAGGACATGTCTATCCTTTAAATGTGATAATTAGATTCAAGGTCCCGTGACACATCAAAGGCACCCGCACCTGCTTGCATTTTCAACCATATAAACAAAACATGAATGATTACACAATTCGATCCATCTCACACGAAAGGGTAACAATAGCTGTAAGTATCACTGTATTGCAGTGAGCAATAAAAAATCAACAGATTGACGTATTTTGCAGTCATTTGCCATTGTAAATAAGGAAAATCGACATATAAGCTCTCGTATTTTTTTCTGAAAGATTAGTATGTATGTAAGGTTATGGTGTGAAAATGTGAAAACACCATATAAATTGTACTTTTGATATTCTTGAGAAACATATAACAAGATCATATACATTATTTTACTAGACTTAATCATAATGTCAAAGACCAAAGAATATTGACACGAAGCAATTTTTATACATCATTGTTCATGATTGATAGCGTAAAGTGGTCAACATTTTACACACATTTCAACTTGATCTTAGATCAACAAATTTCAATTTCGATTTTACAACGATATCTTTTAATGGAATGAAATATGATTTTTTACGACTTAGAAAATTTTATAAAATATTGGTTTAAAAAACGGTATTTGTTTGCATGATATCTTAAGTTGACATTGTTTATAAACCTTCACTATAGTATCAACTAAATTCAGGCATTGTGACAAATATATGGCGTGGTACATATACAAGAAAAAACTCTGTTTACTGTAACAAAAATGTTGCATAAAGAAAATTTTCATTAGAAAAAAATGAATACCAACCTTAACGACTCACTGAGTTATAGGACTACTTTTTTTATGTGACCTACGACGTGTAGGTCGTCAAATATCTTTTCTTATACTAAACACTTGTATTTGGATATTTCCCTCCATGTTCATGCAAAGATACAATGCGATGGGAAAAGGGATTTCGAAGTATCAATTTACCTTCTTAGAGCGACACATGTCTCTTTCAAAGATATCAAACTTGTGGAGCCTATTTTCTCGGATTCGGAATTTTTAATTATCTATTCTCGAAAACTTCTTTTAAACTTATTATATTCACTTCTCTGTATGTTTTTTTTAAACCTTCCATACTCCCTACATATATTATATATTCATATTTTCCCCTTTTCAGAATAGTATGGCCTAATTTAAATCTTGGGTTCATAAAATGCATGAACTTTTCCAAGATAGTAGAATTACAGAGATATTAGAAGGAAACACCGATATCCACGAACATTAACACGACTGAAAATAATTGAAGAAAATTAAATGTCGGTGAATTGTATTAAGATTTCCTACTAATATGCCTTTACATGCATACGGTGATTAGTAAAATATCTTACATCGGTTATTTTAACAAAATTGCATGATACCACGCAAGAAGAAACGTTAATATTTTTCCCATTAATTATTTTACTTGCATTCAGGTTGCATGAAAAGTTACAAAACTCTTGTAGATTATAAAAGGTCACGCATTCATTCACGATTAGAGTCACAATTTCGTTTATGTATTTATATGTTTTATGTCAATCATGTTTGCAGCATTAAAAGGGGGGAGAGACAAGTTAAAGAAAGACTAATTGAATGTGTTCATCAAACTTTATTAAAATGCATCAGACTGCAGTATAGAAATAAAAATAACAGTCTAAATAGATTGACTTGAAAACAACATCGTTAATTAATTGAGGGTTTGCAACCATTCAAGGCCTGAATATTTCGATACAGCTATAATTTTTTCTCGGTTAATCATAATTCCCAGATTTGTAAATTGTCGTTTGGAAGAGTGAGAGTCCGATAAATGTTTTAACATTTCGCATACGAGGTTCGGAAGTGCATTATGAGTTCCTGAGTTCTGAATTTAAGATTTAGAAGAGAAAGTAAGTCCTCGAATAAAAACGAACCAGTTTCCAGCTGTAACCATCACGAGGAAAATTGATATAAATTTTTTTCACATTAACAGTCAGAAATACTTTTCAAATTGTTAATTGTTATAAATGGATTTTGATGTAAAGCATATAAAATGTGCCGTTTTTGTTGTATGTTTTTATACGCCCGTCGAATGACGGGACGTATTATGGTATGGCGTTGTCCGTCCGTCCGTCCGTCTGTCCGTCCGTCCGTCTGTCCGTTAACTTTTTTTGTCCGGAGCATAACTCTTAAACCGTGCATGATAGATTCATCAAACTTCATACGCATCAAGACCATCATAAGACGCAGTGCTGTGTTCAAGAACCGTAACTCTAGCTGCAGTATTTACAGAGTTATTGCCTTTTGTTAAAAATGAAATTTTTCCTTTGTCCGGAGCATAACTCTCAAACCGTGCATGATACATTCATCAAACTTCATATATATCAAGGCCATCACAAGGCGGACTGCAGTGTCAAAGAACCATAACTCTTGTTTCCGTTTTTACAGAGTTATTGCCTGTGTTAAAAATTAATTTTTTCCTTTGTCCAGAGCATATCTCTTAAACTATAAATGATAGATTCATCGAACTTCATACAAATCAAGACCATCTCAAGATGCAGTGCAGTGTTCAAGAACCGTAACTTTTGCTTCTGTTTTTACAGAGTTATTTCCCTTGGTTAAAAATAAACTTTTTCCTGTGTTCAGAGAGTAACTCTTAAATAATGCATGATAAATTAATCAAATTTCATACACATCAAGACCTTCGCAAGGGGCAGTGCAGTGTCCAAGAACTGTAACTCTAGCTGCAATTTTTTACAGAGATATTGCCATTTGTAAAAATTAAACTTTTTCCTTTATCCAGAGCATAACTCTTATACTATGCATGATACATTCCTCAAACTTCATGCACACCAATACCATCTCAAGGCACACTGCAGTCTCCAAGAACTGTAACTCTTGCTTTGATTTTCACAGAGTAATTGCCCTTTGTTTCAGATTCAATGCATCCATAAACTTTTTAATGGCTGTTAAATAACTTTCCTTATTATAAATGGATTTTCTTCAAACTTTATTACAATGTCCTTTACTATGGAAGCAATGATGAGTTGATTTCAGAAACTTTTCAAGTATTAGTATTAGAGTTATGGCCCTTTACTTGTTATAATTTGTAAGCTTTTCAATACCCAATCCATATCATTCCGAATTATGAACAGCTTTTCTTCAAACTGTTACTTACTATGAAAGATTTGATGAGTTCGATTTCTGAAATTTTTCGAGTATCAGCATAATTTTCTTGAGTTACAGCCTTTCAGTTGTCTTCATTTGTAAACTATTCAATGTATGTTCAGTAACTTGACTAATTAAAAACACATTTTCTTCAAACTTCATAATGTTTCTTCAGTATCAAACATGGCGGCGCGCGTATGATGTGCCCTTCAATGGGCTCTTGTTATTTTATTTTCTGAAACAAAATAATGAATACAGTGTGTTCTTCGTTATCACGTAAGACGGAAATATCATTCATCAAGATGTCCTTCATTTTACAGCCTTTGGCGAGGAATTATCCCTCACTCATTTGCATTACTGTTGACTTAAGGTTTGATCCTGTACCGGTCAAAATGGAATCTTTACATTTCCATGAAATATGATCCCAACTTTTAATGGTCAGAGGTCCATTTAAGTACAGTCTTCACCGACTTGAGCTCGTTATTGATACCGTTGACTCTCATACTTTTATGTAATTTTTTCAATTATGTTCAAAGCCATAGTATGAATGCAACAAATTCTGCGCCCCTCTAGACAAGTAATTATCCACACACATTCGTGCAAATCAGCAGCAAGCAATTGTGTTTACTCAAAGATCTGCATCTACGTTGTTTGGAGTTGAAAATATTAATTATCCATTACCGAAGTATATACTATACCTACGGCAGTATCTGTCTAATGATGATGCGCGTATATCCTTTCCTTTGGCTAAAGAAGATTCTATCCGTCGTAAATTATTCATTTTTTTCTCTGATTATAAAAGGCAACTATCGGTTGTTAATTTGGATGTGGTATTGTTCCTTTGTATGCTTCGTGGGGCTATCAGATATTTATTAAGTACTAATTTAAAAGCATATTAACTGAAACCCTTCCCTCACCCCAAGGTATATGAACCGAAAGATGATAATGATCATCAGTCGAATTTCCCTGTTTGTACCAGATACGATACATTACTACTAAACCAATGACCATATGTATCACTGGAATAAAGAAATATGTAATACATAGCTCGTTTAAAAGTTCTAATAGTTTTTATCATACTTTCAGATAACAAAATCTTTTTAACCATATTCTATTGATGCAAGTACGTGTACAAAATAAACATAGAAGATGTGGAGATAAATTAATATGTTATTGTTATTTCATCAGTGACAGAAACAATAGCCCCGCACAAACGGTATCTGGTATCATGTGGCTCATGAATTTGTTCGATTAGTATTCCTATGTGCTTAGGTTATTCTTATCATCATATACATTTAAATTAGATTTCATCGAATCTTCAAAAATTCCGAAAAATATGTGAATATCTTTTGAACCATCTTGCTGATTTGGTAGCTTAAGAGGTTACTTCATTTGCAGAAAGCCCCATGCCTTCCGAACATGAGACTAAGTCCCTGTTCGATATACTTCCTAGGCTTTACATGTGTATTTCAGTGACCTTTGATACACCATGGTTTATTCCCAGTCTCTATCTATTTTCTACTATTCTCCTTACAGTCATGTTACTGAGGGCATCAGTGGAAAACAACTGTGGCTACTAGTAATAACCACCTATAACCTTTCAGTCTTTAAATCATATTCAGCTCTCATAATAGTTTAAGAAAAAACAATTCTCCAAGATATTATGCTATGCAAATTAATATGATTTAGCTGTGGACAGTTGAACCACTATGCAACATTTAAGTTTCTGATTGAAAATTAGAATAAAAAGTCCATTTACAAGGAGACTGCTTTCTCTAACATAAAATTCATAACAAATAAGACTATAGTCATACCAAACTAATGATATTTTTTCATGAACAGTTCGTAAATGTACTACGAATAGGCACTGGTTTGACTCGTTGTCTTTTACATAAGAATATGACGATTCAGGTAAAACAACTCTCAGGTGATCAGCCACTTCCAAATCCAACTGCACGCTTTTTATATTCCACGTAGCTTTTATTTGACAAGAACATCGCTGATGAGTATGTCAAATTATCTCCATTAGTTAAATTGTTTCGAAAGTGCCACAGAATTAGGAAGAGATAATCAAATGTTCTATAGAAAATGTTCTTTGAACCTAATTTTGTAACCTAAATTTCCTTAAAACCTGGATATTTCAGGGAAAAAAGAATGCCATAGTTTACTACGTACATTAAAAAGGGCCTCCATAAAATAAATAAGTATTCTGATTTCCGACAACTAAAAGATATGTTGATATGTGTAAACTTTAAATATAGGAAAGCAGTCTCCATGTTGTCTATGCGGATAAAAAACACTGTAAAATATTGAAAATTGGCTCAGAAATTTGAAATCATAAGCATTGGAAAATTCTGATAAATATATCAAAAGTTATTGTACTTGGTCAAATAAAATCCGCAACATTTAACTCATTAACCCCCTGAAATCTATTAGACTTTTCCTTAAATCAATTATTTCGGCAAACTTAAATGTGTTTAAGGGATGAGTTTGTTAACCTAAAGAATAAAACTTTAAAAAATCACTAATAACAATATAGGCAAGCATGCAAAACTTTGAAAAATATATACAAAAAACCTACTTATTAGAGACGAGACTGACATATCACAGATACTCCCAATATGAATAAATAGACATCGAACGCAGCAACTAGCTATTGCAATAAGTAGTTTCAATCGAGAAATATGTTTGGATATATTCCTAAAAATAAACGGAAATCAGATATTTAAATGTTACTATATTTTATGCTGTTTCGTGTTTTGCATAACGGAAAATAACCTATATCATGGTCATACCAAAGTCCCTGAGAACTCTCAGGAGACAAAATCTTGTCAATATTGATAGACAAAAGTCAAAATATTTTTCTTTTTTTCATTCCCATGTTAACTGCAAAGCGAATTAAAATTCCCATGTTGCGGATGATGGACGGCCCGTCATTTTCAAAAGAAATCTGGATAGTTTTTGCAGGAAATCTATATCTAGGTGAAATGACGCCTACAAATAAATATCTTGTTATATTGCTAATCCTTGAGATAAAAATAAAAACGATTAATACAAGACAAACATGTTTGTCTGGAGGGTGCATACTAATTAGTTTACTTTATATGCAAAATTAAAGCAATATTTAATAATAAGTCAGTTTTCACCATGAAAAACTTTCGAATTCAAATTCTCGTAAAATTAAAAAAAATCTCCATGAAGATGGACAGGTGGAATCCCCGAATTTCAATTTCTCTACAAATAAAAAATAGCCGTATGGTGATGAAAAGGAAATGGTAGGTGGTATGAGGTGCCTAGGAGCAGTAAGCATCCCCTGTCGACCGGTCACACCCGCTGTGAGCCCTATATGTCGATCAGGTAATGATATGACAGAAAGGGTACCGAGCATGGCGATTAATATATATCAGCCGTTCTGTTGGAATAGGGCCGTAAACGACAGACACATTTAAGGATTAGACAGTCATTGTGGATCCGTGGTAGAACGCACTCCTTCAGACCGTGATGTCGTGGGCGCGAACCCTGTCTGATCGGTTTACATTACCTGTCCTTTAAATAAGACAGCGGAGGATGACAATAAACATTAACGCTATCTAGACATTTTATCTGTGATTCATACAATGTAATACCATTGAAAATTATTTCCGGAGCTTGTTTGTACTTTACGTACTATATTAAACAGTGTTTGACAAAAACAACTGACAAGTATCAATAGTGTCAATAAACTTCAACCGATTAGACCCTAAATGATAGGTAGCATGAGAGAAAATTCACGTGAAGTCATCGTCCGCTGAATGCGTGAAATCTTAATTGTTTGGATTTAAACATATATCTATAAATTAATTTGAAAATTAGTTTTTTCCAGTTGACAATTGCAAAAGTACTCGCTGTAAAGCTTTATCCTATTTTGACTTTGATATCTATTTGACTCGGAATACAAAAATTAGTGAATGTGATAGGTACTAGAAAAATGACGACTCATCAATAAACGAAAGAGTCTTGTTAAAGGGGAGACTTTTGTTCTCAACTCAAGCAAATTGTCGGGACAAATGAAGCGCGCTGATTACTGAAACATTCCTCTTAACATGCCAAATAAAGTGTAAATTGCGTTATGTCCAATGGATATTTCTTCTTTTGAATGTATATTATAGGTGGGAATTACAGGTCACAGTTGCAGTTATAAAAATAGCTGACTGACCATTTAGAAAAATGATTTCTCTTTTTTTCTTTTATTTTTCTATAATTTTGATACCTTTGATACTACATGTATTTAGTTCGATCGCTACAATCTACCTATGACGCTAAGCTATCGTCCAAACGATATGGTCTCATTAAGTAAAGGAAAGTTGGAACAATGGTTTCAGTATGCTTGAATTAAGATAACATTTTACGGAAGAGGATGATACTAAAAAGTAAAGCTAATTGTTTAAATTAATGTTAATTGAAAGTTGGATATTTTCCTTCAAATCCTGAAGTCCATTTTCATTTTAAAAGCAAATGAATTCGAATTATATTGTTCCTACTTTGCTAAAGTCCCTTGCCTCATCCACATATTTTCCAAAACGGAGATATCAGAAATTGCATCATCAGTGTCATACATATTGTTTCTAATAAAATCCATAGTCTTAACATCTGTTTTATGTTAGAATGATTTCATTAGTGATGCTTGTTTTTTGTTTGTTTGTTGTTTGTTTTATGCCACACTCGACAATCTTTCAGCCATATAGTGGCGGCCAGTTTTTATTGAGAGAGGAGAGTGCCCGGTTACAAACGTACCCGGGGAGGGACCACCGTCCATCCGCAAGTTAACTGACAAACTTTCTCACATAATCAGTTTAGGTTCTAGCGGACTTAGAACCCGCGCTGACAAGAGGTGAGTGACTGAGCGGTTTAAAGTGCAATGCTATAACTATTTGGCCATGGAGGCCTCATAATTGTCGATGTCCATTCTGGTAGAAAAAGTTTACATTTTCGCTGCATGAACTGGTATCGGAGTACGACAACAGACTGAACAGCAGTCTTTTAAACACAGAGGAATAAAGTGATTGTTTTGACTTGAGACAGCTTGACCTTCATCCATTTCTGGTAACAGGTGTAGGTTATGTGAAAAATAAGGTTATTCTTTTTCAAGAAAAAAATATTTTAAAGGCATAACAATTTGATGTAGATCTACTATTCAAACCAACTGCAGACCTAAGACGTAGACTCTAGATCTCATCCAAATAGGAAAGACAATTATTGGGGCAAAAGTTAAAATTTTAGTAATTGAAAACACAATGATCAATAGTAGTCTTTTAAATCGTTTAAGGGGTTGCTACAGCCATCTTGGATTATTCACTGAAGAATGCGGTGGTCATTCTAAATTGTGCTCAATGTACCTATTAAACACCGAATGCTTGTGTCTTATTANNTATATAAATTATATCATTGAGTTACAAAAAGCGTTAAATTAAAAGATACAGCTATTATAATATTGGCCTTATAATCGACATGCTACAGGTTTCCTGAGACCACGAAAAGTAAATTAAAAATTGAAATAAAATATTTCAATGTTTTGAGCATGACAGTTGAGTCTTCGAATTTCCATTTGATTCTTCGTAAAGCAGCATTAAATTTCTGAAATACACCACCCAAACTACTGAACTCGAAATATACCATCATACCATGCACGAAAAATACTTTCCATACCCGTGATTTAG
>JACSZP010031517.1:0-15108 GCA_016161895.1 Pinna nobilis
GTCCAATCCCTTTGATATGTATATAATCAATAAAATATGTTTAAATCACCCAGGAAAATTTTCAACCATGATTGTATATCATTTAATGCAGATGCGGGACTATTTTTTCTATTGGGAAGTGAATGACGCTAGAAGACGTCAGGAAAGATGCGCTAACGCCATTTCAGCAGGAAATTACGTAGAGTTACGTTCCGCCACCATTGGATATACAAGTCCCATTCAACCATTATCAGGTACCATGTGGTACCTTAAAAAAATTACGTTCTTCACTTTAGCATACAAGAAAGCATATTACCTCTCCTGTGAGACACGAGGTAATGTTTGTGCAGTCCTCAGGTTTTGTCACGTGGCTACAACCATAACACGTCACTGAAACACGTTAAATACTCTTCATCCAAGATTTGATTATATTATTTTATAAAAATCTTTATCGTACATCCACTGAGCAAGGTTTATTTTTATGAAAAGTCTAGCTTTTTTTACGCAAAAAGAGTTGCCATCAGTGATACGAATTGTGAAAACGGTAAAAAGGTGCTAGAACATTCTAAACCTGTATTTAAGTATGTAGATAAACTGTTGTGTATTTTATACTAAAAACTCACCAGGGGCCCGCCGTGGCTCAGGGGTTTGCGTGTTTGCCTTCTGATCAAGAAGTTTTAGGCTCAATTCCTGACCACGTTACTGTTGTTTTTTTCCCTCCCCTTCAGATAAAACAGTAAAAACCCGGGGACCTTATCACAATAGTTGTCGGTGCATTACGAACCGTCACTGCTCAATGGTCATACCGGTAAGTGCCGAGCGTAGACAAAATTCGCTGCACTTCCCCGGCATTGATGACGTCTCCATATAGGTGAAAGGTTTTTTAGTGTGACGATAAACAACAGAAAAACAACAACAGATACTCACCACAATTGCCACACGTGCGGCGGCATTTTGAGGCAATGCATGGATTCAAACACATATCATTCATTACATTAGACAGTTGTTGGCATGCGGCCGGACTGATATCAACGCAGTCAGACGTCGGAACTGGAGCTGTAAAGACATTGTTTAAATTTCTAAAAACGACTGATATGGAAAATCCATTATCCTGACGAAATGTGTAGCAAAATATTTTCTCGTTATATTTCATAGGATCTACTCTTGTGTCACTTTCAATAGTATTTAATTTCATTCATTTCATTTACTGGACTTATGCTCAAAGGGTGGGATAATATGTATATCTATCTGATTTATTTCCTCAAAAGGCATCAGAGAGGCGCATGAAATTTACCACTTACCATTCAGACACACTTTGAAGAGAAAGCCATGTATCATCACCTTTAAACTAGAAACACATTTAGGCCTACACCTACACCTATATGTGTAAGTGTATCTTCCAGTATACATGTATATTGAAGACGGAGGATTTCATGGGCCAAAACTTGAAGCACAATGTTGACATTTATTAGCGTTTTTATATAAGTGAAAGATTCTTGAGTGGGACACCAAACAATAATACAACACCAAGCATGTATAAAACAAAATTATATGATTCACCTCGTACCATGCAGAGCTAAGAACGGTAACTCTAGTCTAGTACCCACCTCTTTTGACAGGTCCACTGGATATTGCTATGGATGTACTGTTGTTACAAACATCTGATTGACAACAAACACCGACTGGCGAATCCGACGCCTCCTCGCGGCGGCCAATCACTATACCAACTGTTGATCCAGCGATTTGTGTGCATACCTTATCATAATGAAGAACAATATTGTCTGCATATTTTTGCTATTTGTAATATCTTTTCATTCCAGTATTCCATTACAACATCACATACATACATACAAACGCACGTACTTCATCCCTTCCTCTCTTTCAGATTAGAAAATGGAACAAAGAAAAAAGGTAATAGCTGGAAATGTTGATTAAATTCAAAAAAGTTCTTTATATAACATTTTACCATTTATTTGTTCTAATGCATTTTCCTTCTCCTTGAATTTGACCTTGTTACCAAACTCGTGCATAATTTGCGTGCGATTTGGCACGTTAACAAAAGGCGTTGACTCCTATCGAATACCACAGGTCCCTTTATTCCATTTGGGATTCGAAATTGCAGTTTACGTCTAGACCGTATACAATGGAGCTTTATTAATCCGGACGCTTGTGTTCCCTAAGCAAATTGTCCGGATAAATGAAGCGTCCCAATTACGGTAAGTCACTTATTTTAATGACCAATGCAATTTGTACATTTTGTTTCTTGGAATGTCCGTCCAGAATGTGAAGCATCCGGATTATTTGCGTCCAGATTAATGAGGCTCGACTGATACATTTACATTTTATCGTGTTCTCTCGAACCTGCAAACATTCCTTGGTATAATCATTTTTACCCCTGGAGCGTACGTCTAGCACATCGGAATCACGTTCTTATACGAAGTTGAAACTTCCAATGCTAAATTCAATGTTGAACAATATAAATATAGCAATACTTACATCCGGGGCTGCACAACCTAGGCGATAAGACTTGTGAAAAGTCGCGTCGAATGACTCTGTTACAATACAACTCTGAAAAGTTAAAAAAAATCTATAGTGAAAATTACTCAAGAAGAAAATATATAACACATTATACGCTGCTTGCCTTTTTAATTATTTTTCTTTTTAGAATTAATCTATTCCAAAACGGCAGTACTGATCGCGCTAGCAGAACGGAACGGTGGTCTAACGCAAAGATGAATATATATTGTAAACCTTATCAACATTAATCCACATACCCTCTGCAATTTACGTTTTATTGATAAAGAGTTCCTACCAATGGTTGATAAGATACTGATTTTAAATCGCACACCAAAACTCAAATCACAAAAAGGTGAAGCTAACAAGGCAAACTAATATTTTTACAAAACATTTCCAGATAGGCATTTATCACTGTAAAACGCTTTGAAACGTTCAAACATGCTATTGCTTTCCTCGTCGATAAATGACAACATACATATGCATGATAAAAAGAAAACTGCATACACACGAATATGCATAAGGTAATATTCAAAGTGAAATATATGTTGTCATTACATAATTGCTGTTTGGACAAAGAGTTGTGTTCTTGCAAAGGTCTGGAGAGGAGACACTCTGGCACTCGAAACATTCTAATGCTGTAACAAAAAAAGAAGAAAAGCAAATCGTTAAATCAGTCGTTTTTTTTCGAAACAGTAAATTTTATTACTGTAAATATTTATATACATTTTGAAACACAATATTATCATATCATTAGGCAGGTGGTTAGAGAACTAGTTATTTCCTTTACACTACAAAGTATCTTGACTCACTGGTTTGTATCAGACTCCCGTTGGTTCGTATTATATGAGAAAGAGGTTACTTGCGGCAAAACAGTGGTTCTTTCCTGAGTAAATTTGTAGCCCGGTTTTCACTAACAGATTTTCGATCGCGGCGTGAAGAATATCAAACCATAACAGGTTGATAGACGTCACTCTCAATAATTTCTTAGACATGCGTTATTGTACATGTGCGTAGATCAGGATTAAAGGAAAAACTGCTTTAGGATACGAAAAAATGTCCGATTGTTCAGAGCCAGCGACAGAAAAGCCATCAGCATTGTGTAAGTGAACTTGCAAACACTTTTATATTAGAAGTGTCAGCAGGGTCCAACTACAGCTGAGAAGATCCTTGGATCAAAACGTGAAGCTCCAACAACTTTGCTTTAAAACTTATCCAACAAGGTGGCTTTGAAACTTATCCTTAGGTGAATTTTCGTACCCTCTTGTGATTTTTATACTTGAGTCTATGCATACAGCCGTGCGTTACGACTGTATTATTTATCATCACTATTTATACCATACAGTTTATATTTTCCGGGTGAATCAATAAGTTACATGACCATAATGCAATTGTGAATATAAAGGTTATAGACATATGTTTGATTGACCCTTTTTCGGTCAATTTAGACAATAGAATTTAGCGATGACTTTTTGCGATATGGATTTCTTGTCTAATAACGTGTGAATAAGTTCTCGCGAATAAGACTGAATTCACAGTATGATATTGGGGATAATCTTTTGTAAAAACTTAGTAGGCGGAATTGATAATTAACATCAGCACGGGCAAATTAAGCGAGAAAAAACACATGGAAATACTAACGGCACTGCCCACATCGTCGAGGACAAAGACTGTACAAACAGCTGTTGAAGCAGACGTCTTCTACTTTTGCAAACAAATCACATGCCGTAGTATCTACGTCAGTACAAAGACTGGCAGACACTTCAGTGCCAGAAATGATCAAAAGTACTACAATGAGAGCATAATTTGTATATATTAAATTGCAAGAAGGTGAAAAATAAATAAAGTTAAGGTTTGAAATAATTACAAACGAAATTTATAAAGTATAAACGGCTAATAATGTCATCAGATATAGGCTACTTACAACACATCATTACTTGAGTCTGCAGGTCTAAGTACAAAATATTAATGAAACCTTTTATTTTCTTATATACTAGAATACATCTATAGATGTAAAAGAAAGATGATATGTCTTAAATTTCCGTTCATTTACTTAACATAATTGACGGTAGATTGCTCGCCTCCATACTAGGGACGATGTGTTGAGCACCAATTACGACATCAAGTTCTCCTTGTCGTACACCTAACCCCGTCTTTCTCTCGTTTTCGACTATTACCGGATGAAAATTATTACCGGATGAAACCTATTACCGGATGAAATCTATCACCGGATGAAACCTATCACCGGATTCGTAATATATCTCAAATTCTTTTGACCATGATGCTGGCTGTTCTTTTTCCCATTTTCGATTTTTCTCAAATTTCTGGCATAATTTTTTAGACAATTAAAACCAATATCTGAGTTGATGAGTTTTCCTTAATTATCTAGAATCCCTTGATGCATTGGAAAACATCAGGACCCAGTTGCACAATAGTTAAATCCATAGTTAAATTCAACTATGAACTCATTGATAGTTAAATGTGTGGTTGTGGTAACAAGAAAATGAAATTTTATTTGTTAATTTGTAATTAACTCACTAAACAACCCTGCAATAGCATTAAATCATATAGATCTACAATGTAGTTAGCAAATTACAATTACAATTACAAATTAAAACTTGTGGTTAGAGGCTAACTACAAATTTAATTAACAATGCATTCTGCAACTGGGTCCAGTGTTATAAATTGGCCTCAGTTTGATGATGCTACAATAGATCTGACAAAATGCCGATAGTGATGTTAAACAAATAAACGATAATAGCATGAATATAACCAAATGTCCTCCAGAGGGAAGTTTCCTTGTAGAAATAAATAATGCAACACTCTATTTTCACAAATTTTCGGCCCCTTGGCCTTTATCAAGTGGTCGACGACAGCGATAGTAACTTTTCCCCTTGGCCTTTATCAAGTGGTCGAAGACGATGATTTTCATTGAAACTCTTCATGGCATATGTACGGATGTAAAAATAAGCACATTATGTAAAAGTTACTATCACTGTCGTCGACCACTTGATAAAGGCCAAGGGGCCGAAAATTTGTGAAAATAGAGTGTTGCATTATTTATTTCTACAAGGATAATAGCATGATTTGATACGATATATGTAGGTAGCACAGAAATAAAACAGTTAAAGTCATATTATAATACTAATATATAATACGTATTCTCTCCAAACAAAGGGCTACATGGGGTAAAGTTTGATTTAAACAAAATGAAATGGAAACTTACCTGAGACGAAGCAAGCTCCGATAACTGTTTCCATAGTGCGTCCCATGGTGTCCTATTTTCTAGTCTCAGAATACTTACTTATATATTCTGTCTCTTTGATTGTCTTGTATAGGATGTTATCTATTTCTGTTTCTTTTATCTCAGAATTTCTGTTCTAGATTAAATTTTCGACCTACTTAATGCTCGATTCATTAGCCGTATTTTCTCGTTTTTCATTGAGGAATGGAAATGGAAATTTTTATTCAATGACACGGACAATTGATATATCATATAATACACACTTTTGATACTGTTATCAGGTATTAATAAAAATACAAACTATTGAACTCATTGGATAATGATAAAATTTGGACCGGTACGTACCAAAATCATAATAATACAGGTAGTGCTAGGCGATGAATAGATGTAATATATAACTTGATTTAAGAGACTGTCCAAGTGAGATGAAAAATTTTGCAAGTGGTCTTTTAATCAAGGTGATTTGTAAGAAAAAAAAACCATTTTGAGAGGCATATATTTACGTCACATGAGGAAGGAAGTCTTCTGAATTATGGAATCGCTTAACCCTTCACAGCCATGTTTGTAAAAAATTATATAGGAGATACTTTCAGTTTGCAATTAAAATTTAAATCATACGTTATGTTGAGAAGTTCCTCTTAACGCATGCATCTACACTCTATTTCTACCATTTTAAAGAAATTAAACTTAATTGTGAAACGTAAGAAATTCGAAATGTCAAAATTATGCATTTCCATGACAACGACAACAGACTGTAGAAGCATATGAAGCCAAATATCAAGTACTGATACAAAATTATTTATAAGATCTATTTTCGAGTCATTTAAGGGACACTAAGTCTGGATATATATCTAAAGCCGCCTTTTCTGTGTTAGTTGTGTACTATAATGTCACGCTATATATGTTATAAGAATTATCTGCAGTGAATGTAGATATGTTCACGTGATCAGCGTTTGACCAATATCTTACATAAAGCGAAGGTTGAATTTCTGTTCGATATTTATAACCCGCTTCAACTGTGATAAGACATACATCTATTTACAATATAAAGTTGATCTTATTATCATTCTACCAAGGAAATTATTCGAGTCAAGACATTCATTAATATAGTATATCTAGGTGCGTGTATTGAAAACATATACCATAAGCATAGAGCATTATTTCAAAGAGTATATTCAAATTTTCGTCTTGAAAAGTTAGTCTGGTCATTATTTCATTATTTTAACCAAAATACCCCCTTGGCTAGCTTTCTATTATATTTTCTGAACAGAAATAATACCTAGGATATCCTGCTGCGCATTTGGTCATATCGTTGAAGAATAATTCAAAATACTCCTAGAAATTTTCCCTTAAAGTTGAATGTCTTTCTTTCATCATGCACACCTTCAATTGTAAGGAGGCCTATATTGTGTATGAAAAAAATTTCTTTTGAGACAGATGATGTCGTATGTTATTCATTTTGACTGTTAAATTTTACCATTTTTTTTAAAGTTTAGAGCTGTCTTTGATAATCTGAGAGTAGGTGTTTTTAAAAGGTAATTTGAAAGTTCACTCTTCATCCCATTGATTAATAATATCCATCTAAGTGAAATAAAATTTAAAAGATCAAACAAAACGCAAATACAGAAACTATGTTGCAGAAAACAAATTGAATATGGATTAAAAAAAGTAATCTTTTATCTCGTTAATTCAGTTATTGAATGCAATTAACCAAACTAAGATATAAAAACTCGTAAAGGCAATCACAGACACTGATTAAGAACCATGTAGTTTAAAGTTTCGGGCAGAACCAAGGCCAGTTATAAGGGATGTATATCCTTCCTATTTCTTCTAAGTGATATGAACTCAGACTATGTGATCTTTGTGATTTATCTTCAGATTTTTATTATTGAAACAATTCAAATTTGAACCTTATTCTCATTTTTCTTATCCTTCTAGTTTAGGGGTTACATAATATACGGGTAGCAGATTAGTTGTCCCTGTGAACTAGTGAAACTGGACATCATTCTTGGTTCAAAAGAAACCTTCATCGTTAGGATGTTATACTTTTTCTCCAATTGAGGGTGCAAAATATGTCAGTTTCAAAACCCATTAATACGGTCTGATAAAATGACTAATGTAGAAATGAAATTTCAATTTATTATGTCCTAATATAATAGTAAGTATATAGTATAGATAATAAGTATTCAGTATAAATTTTGCGTTCCTATACTAGTACATTATTTCTCGTTTTAAAGATAGTCCAACTTAGAATAAATATGTACCGGTTCATTTCAACAAATACAAATAATTTGTTATCTTTACATTCACGCTTGTGCAGATGCACATTGTAGTCTAAATGTTTTGCTGCTGCTTTTCAAGGGTCATGTTGCGCGAAAATTTTCGACTTTACGGTTGTTGTTACTTTGCCGCATAAGATTACGTCTATTCAATAGATTTACCCATGTGAACTTTGCAATGCGAGTACATTATCGACATAGAAGATAGACACGTGATAAAATGGGGCGATGAGGAAGGATGACTACAATTAAGTTATTTTGAAAAAATATACTCCTAAATACTTGCCCACCTCCGCAGTAAAAATGCAACCTTTCTCTATAAATCAAGGAAGTTTTTGTATATAAGTACGTACGATTTTAAGATTGTACAAAACAAATGACTTCTTAGAAGATACACGTTTATTTCATTTCATAATTTTCAACGTAGGCAGCTGGCTTCTCCTGTCCTTCAGATGAGAAAATGAAAACCTAGACCCCGTCTGGTAGTAAGATCCGTTTAAAACTTTCTCAAAAAGAGATAACAAGATTAATATTTTTAAAGTGTCCCTTCGGAACCCCAATTTTCTCCGAGATGTCCCAGAATGTGGCTTGTAAAACTAGAATCCAGTCTGGATACCACTATTCAAAAATAATAAAATCTAAATGATCTTTGACAGTTCAGTAAATTCAAAATTTTCTTTTTTATCAGATCTGCATTTCTGACAGCTTGATTTGCGCCAGTGATTTATTTCGACCAAAGAATTTGACGGTGATATGATTTTCATTTAAAATATTGAGAGAAAGAATGTCGAATTTTCGTCTGAGACAATTTTCGAGTACAGTCTGACCTGCTTTAACGGTCCACTCAACGAAGTTTACTTGTTTGACCTAGATGTATGTTTCCAAGTATTTTTTCCTGTATTAATCACCTTAATTAAGAGCTTTCCTGTCATAAGTCACTATATTTGCCACTTCCCTTGTGCAGATTCTTAAAACAGGTTAAACTGTCTTCCATCAAAAAAGATGATAGGCCCTTGAAGACTAGCTAACAAGCAAGTCTGAAACTTTGTTTCGAGGCAAAGTTGATCATAATTCTCAGTAGTAATTCAGTTGTCTTTCACAATTTTTTTTTTCGGTCACGATGATTTCTTAATTAAACAACCTTGCCTTCTTTGTTTCCTTTCCCGCTCGGATCATTCCCTCATATGAAGACTTCAAATATAAAATTATGCTGGACTCTCAAGGTCTCTGAGCAATGAGGGGTCTTTGAAAGCCAATGTCCTTTGTGATATGAGATCCGTCTTGGAAAAGCAGTGGTACCCGCTGTGACTTAAATCCTGGACCCCAAGGATCAAAGGCAAGGACACTATCCAAAACGGCCATGTGTATTTCTAATACCCAATCGAAACAGTAGGTCTAATTTACTTCATATACTGAGCATTTGGCAAACGAAAAGTTTGTGTTAATGATGAGGAAGCTGTCTTATCTCCAGGATGACAAAACTACTGCAATGAGGTTGGGTTGGTTGGTTGTATTGTTGTTTAATGTCCCACTCAAGGAATCTTTTACTTATATGGAGATATCATCATGTGCCCGTAAAGGGCGACAAACTTTGCCTATGCTCAGAACTTATGGCCATAGAGCAGGGAGGGTTCTTTAACATGCCAGCTCATCCAAATGACAGGGATAGCCAACGACATGGCTACTGCAATGAGGAAAAGAAGTAAAAGACACAAAAAGAACTGAATTTACATTTTTATTACGATTTCAGGACCACGTACATACACTATAAATGTTCTTGATCTTATGTTTTTACTGTTTGAATAAAACTATGCATGGATGTTTTCCACATTGTTTCCTTTATAGTAAAATGAAATCAAGCAATATTAGTTATTAAAATGATTTGCGCTACCGAGACTTTTTACAAACCTAATGAACATATACCAATCATGGATTGTACCTACATTAAGAACAATTCTTCTAAAATCAAAATTACCAGATTTTCATCTGAACACTTACACATTGTTTACTAAAAAAATCACTAATATGAAAACCAAGTATTGCTCATAGTTTGTAGTCACTATGTGGTATTTGAACAGAATGTCAGATGTCAAGGTCACAGTCAATATATATTGGCCCCAAAGGAAAGGTCCTGTCATATGGAATGCTCAGGTGAAACAGGAAAAACCAATCATTTTTAATTTGAAAGATTGCAGTCCAACACATCTGTATTCAACAATTTTTTATCTTCAAATACAGGGACAGAAAAATAAAACAGGAAAACCTCAGCATAGGCTAAATAAACCATATGCACCAAATGTAGGATAAGTCAAACGTTATTGTACACCATTCATAATTTCTGTGAAACAAAAAAAAGTTTTGAATGTCTATTAATATATGTGCAAGTTTGACCATCCTAGATATAGGGTGAGCTGAAAAATGTTTCACAGCACTGAGCTCCAACTTATTACCTGCCAAAAAAAATGTCTTTAGAGTTATAACTGAGATCATAGAGATTAAAATAGAGTTGGAATACTTACTTTAACAGGCAAAGGTTTTCATTTACTCTAGGAATTGATAAACATGAGGAGATCTAAATACTTGAGAAGTTGGTCATACCTTTAACAAACAATGAAAAAACATTGACATCTGATCAAAAGTAAGAAAAATGTTAATTTGTATCTGTGACTTAGAAATAAAATATGCAATCAAAGAGCACAATATGTCAAGACAACTTTTCATTAACTAGAATGAGAATTTTTTGAAAATGCGGGAATAATTAGTGTCATGGAAATCTGGAATATGGTATGTACACTAAAAGCAGGAAATATGAAGGTATTTTTGAAAAAGAAAATAATGGGTCTCTATCACTAACCTGAGCACAAGATGATATTAAAGACATTATCAATACCTGAAAATGTCCAATGACAAAGTAAAAAAGTAAATCCAACAAAAATGCAAATAAATATTAATTCCAGGGTACCCTCCCAGACCTATTTGAACGCACCCCTTAGCAGATCCAGCCAAAACACAACACGTGTAGGGGACAATGAGTACTTTAACCCTACAAAGTCTCATCAAATGATTCTGAAAAAGTAAAAAAAATTGAAGAAAAACAACTTCCATACTTTGAAGATAGAAAAAAAAAATGAAAAATTCATAAATTAAATTTCAGCAATTCTTTCTCGAGAAAGAAAATCAAAAATGTATCAAAAAACATATTTTTGAATGGAACCATGAACAACACTTCTTCACATATCCCTCTAGCTGGATCACACAAATGTATTTAAGTTTTCATTCTTAAACAATAAGTGATAATTTTAGCCGAGAATGTGTAAAAAAAGAAAAAGAAAATCAAAAACGTATCAAAAAACATATTTTTGAATGGAACCATGAACAACACTTCTTCACACATCCCTCTGGCTGGATCACACAAATGTATTTAAGTTTTCATTCTATATACCCCTTCTAAAGAAGAAGTTTCTCAAAGGAGAGTACTCTCTCAGACCAAATTGACTCCCATCCCTTTCCCACACCTTGGCAGATCCATCCGAAAAGCAAATACACTTGTAGGGGACCGTGAGTAGTTCAACCCTGCAAAGTTTTATCAAAGTCCCTGCAATGTTTCTGAAGTCGAAAGTGTGAAAAGTTTATGCTGTGCTATGACTATATCTCGCTTGAGCCTTATGCTCAGGTAAACTAAAAAAAATCAAAGAAAAAAAAAAATAAAAAAAATAACAGATTAATTTGTGAAAAATAAATGCCCAGTATGGTAGCAAAGTAGGTCGGTTTTAAATTCTCAAAGGCCAAAGTTAGAAGATCAAATATTTAAGCATCAAAAGAAATGTCTTGTCAAGAGGCATACATATGTGAAATATGGAAGTTACATTATGTAACATTCAAAACTTATAGTCAACATTAAAGTCTTATATAAAAAAAAAGCAACAACAACAAACCATTAACCTATATAACCCTGAAGCTCTAATTATCGGAGCATTACAACCTACTTTAAAGAAATCTATAACCAATGAAAGAATAATGTAATCTATTTAAATTTTCTATCACCTAAATGTTTCTAAAATGACTTCCATTCATGGTTAAATTAATAATTCATATATTCAGTCCTTGTTTCAGAATATCCTATTTCTTTCTGCTTTATCAATTACTCCTAATTATGAAATATTTTGGTGGCCCTACAGTGTAAAATTTCTTGATCCATCCATATCTAACTATCATATCATATACCTACCCAACACACAGGTTATATCAATCAAATTAAACTCAATATCATGTCTTTCACAAAAATAAATAAAAAATCAGAATTTCCAAGTCAACAGTTATATTATTTACCATATCTCATTAGCCTATATTTACTATACCGTAACTAGTTTACTATATTTTAGCATAATACTTAATTTTTTATAAAGTACTGTTTCACAGATGATAAAGTGAACATCAAGTACATCCATGTTGACTTGTCAAGTACTTTCAGATTTCATGAATATCTGTTCTATAATCAGCATAAAACAAAAGTAATGAAATAAATATGATGGAAATAAAAATGAATACAAAGGGTAGGTGTTCCATTTGAACCAGAATAGAACTCAAAGATTTTAGACTTTGAAATGAAAATGGAAAAAAAAAAAAAGATGG
This sequence comes from Pinna nobilis, assembly GCA_016161895.1. Taxonomy (NCBI): domain Eukaryota; kingdom Metazoa; phylum Mollusca; class Bivalvia; order Pterioida; family Pinnidae; genus Pinna; species Pinna nobilis. Next base: position 12,649 of record JACSZP010031517.1, read on the forward strand.
GTATGATCTCTCCTATCAAAAGTGTGATGCATAAAGCAGTTCCTCAATTTGAGCTCCTGTCTTTAAACTTTTTTACCTTTTTAATTTCTGATAAAACTAAGAATGAATCAAACTTAATAAAGACATAAAGCCTCCCATTTATCATAAGCTGTTTCTTACACCTCTGCATAGGAATAGATTATACAATAAATTATATCTATGACATTTAATGCTGTGCTAACCAACTCACGTAGGTATGTTTGTGATAAAAGGACAGAAAGTAGAGGGTAATAAAGACTGACATCTTCATCTTAACCAATCTAATTAAAACAAAATGGATACAGGTTAAAACGACTTTTGCATTCAGTCTAGACCTATACAGAGACAGAATATAAAAGTTACAAATCATCAACTTGTCAAAATTACAAATAATATATACCAAATGAGTCATTTTTACATAGAAAATTACATGTGTTGCAGAATAATCACTTTATAATGACTTCATACACAAGCCTGTGAAATAAAACATTCATCTGAATTATCTCCCTTTTTACTTTTCCTCTTGTTTTCCTTAACACTTCTTTCCAGTACGGCGCAACAGTATCAGTAATAAAAAAGATGAAACAAGATAACCCATTGGCACATTTCTTCCTCAAATAAAAAACTCTTGTCTGGATATTCGCACATTAACGCTCCAGGTCACACAGTCTATTTAAGCTAAGACATATCCATTATTCTCATATATAAATATAATAGTATTCACACATAACACGCACACAAAAGATCCTACGATCTTAATACACCTGATGATTCCTCTCTCTTCCACCATTCCTGTGTCCATCTACCTTTTGTACAAATATGTCGTCATGATATCTACAATGAATAAAATCGTCTGGCTCTAGAATTAAAATGTTAAGATTCCATCAGTGACATACTGTTCCTGGTTTAAGTGGTTTAAGAATTGGAGAGTCCCAGTGGGCTGAGCTTGTCCTCTTGTTAAATCTTGCCTTCTTTTTCACAAATAATTCATTAAGATCAGGTGGCTGTATGGGGTCAAACAGGTCAGTTAGATCTGGCGGATGGTAGTACTGATTAATAAGAGCTGCTTTAAGATTTGGTCCTGAAAGTAGAAAAGAGAGAATACAGTCATGTCATTCAGTGAAAGATTTGTCAGAACATTAATTTGCATGTTCAGAACATAACTGTATACAGTGCTATTTTCGCCCTGTGTTATTTTTGCCCTAGAACACTTGCCAACAGTCTCCCCCTGTTTTAAATTTGCCCAATCTCGTCATAATTCTATTCAATGAATTTATCATTTTGAATATACCCACTAGTGAGTAAAAATTTTCATGTATACGGTATTTTTAATCATTTTCTATGTCATATTCTTCACTAAACAAACCAAGAATTTGCAGATAAACCAGTGTTTACTCTCAGCACCCAAGAGAAATACAAAATAATGTAAAAGCGATGATAATTTCTACAAAATAAAAAATTCATGTACAGTCTTACCTGCCTAAGCAACCAACTGAATTTCAGGACTACCTGCCTTATTTATGTAATCTTAATTTATAGCTCCCAAAAGAATTTTTTACCGATACAAATTATCTGGATTAAGAGACCAACTGTCATATGTGACCCTTTGTTGTACCTTCCCTTATACAGTCCGAGTCTGTTTACCCTTACAAACCCAAGTATCAGAATGGTATATTCTTCTCTGTTGTCTTAGATCAGTCCATTTTGGTCTCTGGTGTTGAAAGGGTTAAAACACGTTAGACTGTATTTTTGTTTTAACAAAATTAATATGTTATACAATCAAGCTGAACTGTAGATAACATACCTGATGCCCAGGTTGGGACCCTTTTCTTTGGCACATCATCTTCATCTGTTGAGTCGTCTGATCGTAGATCAGAAATATCATAGTTGTCCACCGATGGAGTCTTGTATTTTTTGGCTGGAGTTATTTCATATCTGTAACAGAAGAATCAAGATTTGGAATTGTAACAATAAGAATATGCATGTATATACTCAGAATCATAAAAGTATGTTATTGAAAGACTGAGAGACAAACTAACTTAAAGATTAAAAAGATCACCTTGAAGGTTTTTTTTTTCTCAACAGTAATATAAAACTCTTCTTAACATGTTCAACCACACAGAAAATAAGGGTAACGGGTTACATCTGAAATTACACTTCCTCTTTACACATATGATGCCCATGTATGTTGATATACTTTGTATATGCAGCTAGTGTAAGAAGAAAAATGATAAGTCAAACTACTGTCATTTTGCAAAAATCAAATAAAAAAAAATCCTTTAGGCAAACACCTCTCCTAGTTATACAAACAACATGTAAGATATGAAAGCTGTAGCTAAAAACTGTAGGAGGAGAAAGCCAAAACAAATACGTGGGTTTTGAGATTGTTGCTCTTCTGCTCTTGGAGGCGTATTTGGACGTTGCTTAACGGAGCAGGTGGGA
>JACSZP010031518.1:0-12792 GCA_016161895.1 Pinna nobilis
CCTCGGCTCGAAGTCGAACACGCTAACAACTCGGCCACGGAGGCCCCAGGCAGCTAATAAAGATTCATTAGTCCTTTTGAAGCATAGCGTTAAGTATACACAACCAGATTTACATTCAGACAAAGACAGAAAGAGATATCAAGAGAAGGGAGATTCTAGGAAGATGAAATAAATTGATTACCAATACTGAGAGGTGGACAATGGAAGAAGATGGGTTGATAAACATATAAGCAGTGATAAACAGATGGTGCATGAGGTTTGGAGACAAGAATTTGTGAAACTGTGTCTGCATATTTTCAGTTGACAAACTTGGTGTTGTATTCTTTAAAAAATACAAAAGTTGGATAGCAGGGGTAGCTTACGTTCGCTGCATGTAGGACCAATCCAGCCATTCTTGCATTGAAAACAATCTCCTGAGTTCGGATCGCATGCACTATCCGTACAGCCTTGGGGACATGCTTCTGTAAAGCGAATGCCATGAAATCCACTCACGCATCCTGTTAGTAAACGACAAAATTACACAAAGATATAAGCCTTGAGAAGGACTATTAAATATATTTTGCTACGAATGAAAGGCTTTTATGCATACTTTGAGAACTAAAGACAAATAAACTTAACACTAAGAAATATTACAAAAATTCGAAATTAACTTTTTACCATTGGAAAGTACCCCGTACATATTGACGGAATATTATACATGTATAATCATTTGTCTGAAATCAAACCAAACTAAAATGGCTATTATACATGTCAAATCAACAATATGTTTGTCATAAACATGTCACATGTTTCACTATCAGTCTTTAGCCGTGATACTACAGTGGAGTTGGTCTATAACGAAGTCAAAGGAGATTGACGTTTGACTTTGTTATAGGCATTATTCGTTTTAAGCATCAGAATTTATGACATAAACGGATAAATAATCATATTTGTCGAGGATTTTATTCCTCTTCGTTATACAACTGAATTCGCTTTCAGCCGATTCGTTATATACCGACTATACTGTATTGACATTGTTAAAAATTCGGCTTACTTACCGTGTACTTTCACTTCACAGATTGTTAAACACGCCCCAGCATATTGACTAAAGTTTGGATCTATAAATGTAGCTCTGTGATGTATATCGTCAGATCCGTATCCCACACAGCTGTTGTTCTGATATATGTCCGGATACTCGTCAGGCCCTGACGGTTGCTTGTAGCATCTCTCTTCTTGTGTCCAGTCGGAAGAATCGGATATGAATACCCTGCTGACGGTCACTTTCTAGAATAAAAAACGTGACCAACGTCCCATGTCAGTGCGGTTTTACGACCGAAACAAACGTTCAAACAATAAGATGTCCATCTTACGACTCATTGTTATCAGTGCACCATCGAATCTTGTAGAACACGTGATGATAATGAGTGATAAAACTAACCTTCCCCCACCCCCTTAAATTCTATTTAAATAATCAAGAATCAACCTTTAAATACCCAAAAGCGAAACACAGCAACGCGGAATACAACATGAGATAAAATAGAAAGACAGGCTTTAATGAAACGAACCTGATGTCCCAAAATTTGTAAAATATGACATTTGTCATTTTTATTCTTATATCAGTTGGTTGAATAATATCGTACCTAGTGTGTACCTCGGGTAATTATATTCCGCAGCTGGACAACCTCTACTAGAGTAAGATTCGGGGCCTCCGTGGCCGAGTGGTAGCGTGTTCGACTTCGAGCCGAGGGGTCCGGGGTTCGATTCCCGCAGGCGCCACTCCGCGGTTGGCCGTCCCTGTCTTTCGGATGAGACAGTAAAAACCGAGGTCTCGTGTCACGGTAGGTGTTGGCACGTTAAAGAACCCTCCCTGCTCTACGGTCAGCAGTGCCGAGCACAGGCAAAATGTGTCGCCCTTCACAGGCACACGGTGACGTCTCCATATGAGTGAAATATTCTTGAGTGGGACGTTAAACAACAGCGCAACAACAACAGAGTAAGATTCAATACTGTATATCTCTACTCTGTTGATCATATACAGCCCGTTAAGTTCTACCTGCCACCAAGCATCTGCTTCATAATTCGCTTTTGTGTGTAAACAACTGTCACAGTCTATATTTGTGTTGTCGTTACCATCAACAATGTTGGAGGAATTCCATTTGGTTGAATGAAGAGAATAGCTGGCGTACCTTTCCCTCCTGTTAATTTCTCTACAATGGTTGATACCCTATGGATTAATTTATGGACATAACCAGTAACTATAGATTAAAATTTTTGATGATTTGAATCAGATGACCATCCTCTCAATAAGATAGATGACCATCCTCTCAATAAGATAGATGACCATCCTCTCAATAAGATAGATGGCTATCCTCTCAATAAGACAGATGGCCATCCTCTCAATAAGATAGATGGCCATCCTCTCAATAAGACAGATGACCTTCTTCTAAATAAGACCGATGACCTTCCTCTAAATAAGATAGATGACCATCCTCTCAATAAGATAGATGACCATCCTCTCAGTGGGACAGGTAACCATCCTCTCAATAAGATAGATTACCATCCTCTCAATAAGATAGATGACCATCCTCTCAATAAGATAGATGACCATCCTTTCAATGATACAGATGACCATCCTCTCAATCAGATAGATGACCATCCTCTCAATCAGATAGATGCCCATCCTCTCAATAAGATAGATGACCATCCTCTTAATGGGACAGGTGACCATCCTCTCAATGATACAGATGACCATCCTCTCAATAAGTTAGATGACCATCCTCTCAATAAGTAGATGACCATCCTCTCAATAAGATAGATGACCATCATCCCAATAAGATAGATGACCATCCTCTCAATTAGATAGATGACCATCCTATCAATAAGATAGATGGCCATCCTCTCAATGGGACATGTGACCATCCTCACAATAAGATAGATGACCATCTTCTCAATAAGATAGATGACCATCCTCTCAATAAGATAGATGACTATCCCTTCAATAAGATAGATGGCCACCCTCTCAATAAAATAGATAGTCATCCTGTCAATAAGATAGATGACCATCCTCTCAATAACATAGATGACCATCCTCTCAATAAGATAGATGACCGTCCTCTCAATGGGACAGGTGACCATCCTCTCAATAAGATAGATGACCATCCTCTCAATAAGGTAGATGACCATCCTGTCAATAAGATAGATAACCATCCTCTCAATTGGACAGGTGACCATCCTCTCAATGATACAGATGACCATCCTCTCAATAAGGTAGATGGCCATCCTCTCAATGGGACAGATGACCATCCTCTAAATAAGACAGATGACCTTCCTCTAAATAAGATTGATGACCATCCTCTCAGTAAGATAGATGACCATCCTCTCAATGGGACAGGTGACCATCCTCTCAATGATACAGATGACCAACCTCCCAATAAGATAGATGACCATCCTCTCAATAAGATAGATGGCCATCTTCTCAATAACATAGATGACCATCCTCTCAATAAGATAGATGGCAATCCTTTCAATGATACAGATGACCATCCTCTCAATAAGATAGATGACCATCCTCTCAATCAGATAGATTACCATCCTCTCAATAAGATAGATGACCATCCTTTCAATAAGATAGATGGCCATCCTCTCAATTGGACAGGTGACCATCCTCTCAATGATACAGATGACCACCCTCTCAATAAGTTAGATGACAATCCTCTCAATAAGATAGATGACGATCCTCTCAATAACATAGATGACCATCCTCTCAATAAGATATATGGCCATCTTTTCAATGATACAGATGACCATCCTCTCAATCAGATAGATGACCATCCTCTCAATAAGATAGATGACCATCCTCTCAATAAGATAGATGGCCATCCTCTCAATGGGACAGGTGAGCATCCTCTCAATGATACAGATGACCATCCTCTCAATAAGTTAGATGACCATCCTCCAATAAGACAGATGGCCATCCTCTCAATAAGATAGATGGCCATCTTCTCATTAAGAAAGATGACCATCCTCTCAATAAGATCGATGACCATCCTCTCAATAAGATATATGACCATCCTCACAATGGGACAGGTGACAATCCTCTCAATAAGACAGATGACCTTCCTCTAAATAAGATTGATGACCATCCCCTCAATAAGATAGATGACCATCCTCTCAATAAGATAGATGGCCATCCTCTCAATAGGACAGTGACCATCCTCTCAATGATACAGATGACCATCCTCTCAATAAAATAGATGACCAACCTTTCAATAAGATAGATGACCATCCTTTCAATGATACAGATGACCATCCTCTCAATAAGATAGATGGCCATCCTCTCAATAAAACAGATGACCTTCCTCTAAATAAGATAGATGACCATCCTCTCAATAAGACAGATGACTTTCCTCTAAATAAGATGGATGACCATCCCCTCAATAAGATAGATGACCATCCTCTCAATAAGATAGATGACCATCCTCTCAATAACATAGATGGCCATCCTCTCAATAGGACAGTGACCATCCTCTCAATGATACAGATGACCATCCTCTCAATAAGTTAGATGACCATCCTCTCAATAAAATAGATGACTATCCTCTCAATAAGATAGATGACCATCCTCTCAATAAGATAAATGACCATCCTCTCAATAAGATAGATGACCATCCTCTCAATAAGATAGATGGCCATCCTCTCAATAGGACAGGTGACCATCCACACAATAAGATAGATGACCATCTTCTCAATAAGATAGTTGACCATCCTTCCAATAAGACAGATGACCATTCTCTCAAAAAGATAGATGACCATCCTCTTAATAAGATAGATGGTCATCCTCTCAATAAGATAGATGACCATCCTCTCAATAAGACAAATGACCTTCCTCTTAATAAGATAGATGACCATCCTCTAAATAAGATAGATGACCATCCTCTCAATAAGATTTAATGACCATCCTTTCAATAAGATAGATGACCATCCTCTCAATAAGATAGGTGACCATCCTCTCAATAAGATAGATGACCATCCTCTCACTAAGATAGATGACCATCCTGTCAATAATATAGATGACTATCCTCTCAATGGGACAGTTGACCATCCTCTCAATGGGACAGGTGATCATCCTCTCAATGATACAGATGATCATCCTCTCAAGAAGATAGATGGCCATCCTCTCAATGAAACAGATGGCCATCCTCTCAATAAGATAGATGGCCATCTTCTCAATAAGATAAATGACCATCCTCTCAATAAGATAGATGACCATCCTCTCAATAAGATAGATGACCATCCCCTCAATAAGATATTTGACCATCCTCTCAATGGGACAGGTGACAATCCTCTCAATAAGATAGATGACCATCCTCTCAATAAGATAGATGACCATCCTGTCAATAAGATAGATGACCATCCTGGCAATGAAATAGATGACCAACCTCTCAATGGGACAGGTGACCATCCTCTCAATGATACAGATGACCATCCTCTCAATAAGATAGATGACCATCCTCTCAATAAGGAAGATGGCCATCCTCTCAATAATACAGATGACCTTCCTCTAAATAAGACAGATGACCTTCCTCTATATAAGATGGATGACCATCCCCCCAATAAGATAGATGGCCATCCTCTCAATAAGATAGATTACCATCCTCTCAATAACATAGATGACCATCCTCTCAATAAGATAGATGACCATCCTCTCAATCAGATAGATGACCATCCTCTCAATAAGATAGATGACCATCCTCTCAATAAGAAAGATGGCCATCCTCTCAATGGGACAGGTGACCATCCTCTCAATGATACAGATGACCATCCTCTCAATAAGAAGATGACCATCCTCTCAATAAGATAGATAACCATCCTCCCAATAAGATAGATGACCATCCTCTCAATAAGATAGATGACCATCCCCTCAATAAGATAGATGACCATCCTCTCAATAAGATAGATGGCCATCCTCTCAATGGGACATGTGACCATCCTCACAATAAGATAAATGACCATCTTCTCACTAAGATAGATGACATCCTCCCAATAAGATAGATGACCATCCTCTCAATAAGATAGATTACCATCCTCTCAATAAGATAGATGGCCATTCTCTCAATAAGACAGATGACCTTCCTCTTAATAAGATAGATGACCATCCTCTCAATAAGATAGATGACCATCCTCTCAATAAGATTAGATGACCATCCCCTCAATAAGATAGATGGCCATCCTCTCAATAAGACAGATGACCACCCTCTGAATAAGATAGATTACCATCCTCTCAATAAGATGGATGACCATCCTCTCAATAAGACAGATGACCATCCTCTTAATGGGACAGGTGACCGTCCTCTCAATAAGATAGATGACCATCCTCTCAGTAAGATAGATGACCATCCTCTCAATAAGATAGATGACCATCCTCTCAATAAGATAGATAACCATCCTCTCAATGGGATAGGTGACCATCCTCTCAATAAGATAGATGACCATCCTCTCAATAAGATAGATGACCATCCTGGCAATAAAATAGATGACCATCCTCTCAATGGGACAGGTGACCATAATCTCAATGATACAGTTGACCATCCTCTCAATAAGATAGATGACCATCCTATCAATAAGATATATGACCATCCTCTCAATAAGATGAATGACCATCCTTTCAATAAGATTGATGGTCATCCTCTCAATAAGATAGATGGCCATCCTCTCAATAAGACAGATGACCTTCCTCTAAATAAGACAGATGACCTTCCTCTAAATACGATAGTTGACCATCCTCTCAATGGGACAGGTGACCATCATCTAATTGATACAGATGACCATCCCCTCAATAAGAAAGATGACCATCCTCTCAATAAGATAGATGACCATCCTCTCAATAAGGTAGATGACCATCCTCTCAATGGGACAGGTGACCATCCTCTCAATAAGATAGATGACCATCCTCTCAAATGGATAGATGACCATCTTTTCAATAAGATAGATGACCATCCTCTCAATGATACAGATGACCATCCCCTCAATAAGATAGATGACCATCCTCTCAATAAGATAGATGACCATCCTCTCAATAAGGTAGATGACCATCCTCTCAATGGGACAGGTGACCATCCTCTCAATAAGATAGATGACCGTCCTCTCAATGGGATAGATGACCATCTTTTCAATAAGATAGATGACCATCTTCTCAATGGGACAGGTGACCATCCTCTCAATAAGATAGATGACCATCCTCTAAATAAGATAGATGACCATCCTTTCAATAAAATAGATGACTATTCTCTCAATGGGACAGATGACCATCCTCTCAATAAGATAGATGACCATTCTCTCAATGATACAGATGACCATCCTCTAAATAAAATAGATGACCATCCTCTCAATAAGACAGATGACCATCTTCTCAATAAGACATGACCATCCTCTCAATAAGATAGATGACCATCCTCTCAATAAGACAGATGACCGTCCTCTCAATGATACAGATGACCATCCTCTCAATAAGATAGATGACCATCCGCTCAATACGATAGTTTAAAGTCTTTTCTTGATCTTGTGAGAAAGTGAGAAATTAAAATACCAAGGAGTAATTCAAAAATCATTAATTGAAAAACTGAGGAAATAACATTGTTAGCAAAACATAAAAGAGAGACAACACTAAAATTGTCCATCCACCTTAAAACAAAATAGCCCAAAGACAGGCAAAGAGGATTCCCACCAAAAAAATTCGGCGTGAGTTTAAGTGCTCCTGAGGGGGAAGTAACTCCCGCTCCATGCGCAGCACCCTTCAGGTTATCTATAATTATCCAGTGGGCACTTGCAACTGTGATACATTGCATTCCCCAATAGGAGCAATACCACCATCATCCGATGTATACTAACCACACACCTATACTATTTTTATTTAAATAAACAATCATCAAATTGCTGCGTTAGTTTTAGTACGATAAAATTTCTATGACTGAATATAATACTGTAAATCCAGAAATTTTCGCGGAACTTTATTTTGGCGAATCGGTAGCCATGCATTTATTTGCGACACTATATTTTCGCGTGGCTGCTTGCTAAGTATTCTAAGTTTATGTTGTATTGAGCATTTTATTAAGGGTTTTATATTAAGCGAGACTTATTTCCGCGAGTAAGTGCTCTCGCGTAATCACGCGAAAATAAAATTCTCGCGAATTTAACCGGATTTACAGTATACAGTCGCAACTAGACATGCGATTACTACATAGTATGATTCTTTGTAAATGAACCAGAGATGCTGATTATTTTAGCATTTGAATGAATTTTAGGGCACACAAGGAAAAGTAAACTTTCAAGACCACGATTTATTTACACCGGTGAGGTGTTCTCCATCGCTAGGTAAAGTTAGCTTGAAGAGATGATAAATATCCAGAATGTATATTACGTTTCATGCGAGGTAGTTTACTTCCTGAAATGCTCTTAAGGCGACCTTCAACTGTTGATGGATTTTCGAAAAAATACAAAAATATGAATACCTAACATCTCCATTCAAATGCATAAAGCATACAACTAAAAATTCGCATGATGTAACAATAAGGACAAGCATCTAAAATATTTACTAGAAGTATGTGCAAACTCCATTAGGTAACAAATAATAGCAAGAAGTAATGATTCCCAGATATGCATATCTGATTCAGGTAACTTCTAAACTGAAATACAGGTGATCAATTTTATTGATCACTTTGACTTCCTCTTTTGTGATTTAAAGGAGTCATGTGATTTTGTTAAAGGAGTATATTGTATGAATTTAATTGTACCCCCATTAACAGAACAAGAGGGTAGCTGAAATGAACATGGTTTAGGCAATCAAAGTTCAAATATAAAATACCTCATAGACAGCATGTTGTAAATATTTCTCCCTTAAGTTCATTGCCTCAATGTCCTACAAATCTATTATGCAGAAAGTGAGAACCTAGATATACTGAGTATTAAAAAGAAAGAATTTCACTATGTTGGTTGGTTGGTTGTATTGTTTTTAACTTCCCACTAAAATATATCAGTTATATTTATACGTCACTGTGTGCCGCTTGTGGGCGATGAATTTTGCCTAACGTACTGACACCTACTGCGACAAGAGGCCTCGGGTTCTGCTGCCCCATCCGAAAGAAAGGGACAGCGAACCGCAGACTTCGATTCAAACCCCTGACCTCGCAATCAGAAGCCGGCGAACACGCTTGAAACTAGGTCATGGCGGCCCCCAAAATTACATTCTTAGATCATAAATATGCCATTTTGATCATATAGTGTAAAATGTCATACCTTCATATCGCTAAAATATGATACAAACGTAAATATCGCTGAATGGTTATATAGTTATCATAAAAGTGTCAGTTTAAAGAATACGCCAACAGACTTAAAAATACTGTATCATTAACACAAGAGACATAATCGGTTTTATAACGTATATATTTGTAGTGTTCGGTATACATGTATATACAAACAAATAAAGCGCATACTTTTATGAGGTTTCAAGAGGCAAATGGCCTTTAGAAAACAAAAATATCCCATATATATGCAAATAATGAATAACACTACACTTCATTTTGACATTTTAATTGTTTAAATCACGGGTATTACAAACAACAAGTACATATGACTCTAGTTATCTCGAAGTTTACTGGAGCACTAAGATGAAATTCGAAATTCCAAGAGTTTCGAAAATCGATATTTCGACTGATGTGTTTTCTGCTACGTTTACACCCTTTGAAATTTTCATTGATGTATATGGTAGAGCGACTAGCCACCTATCGTACGTTTGAAGTAGAGCAACACTTCAAACTCACATACGACAAAATCAAAGAAAAAAATTGTAAAAGTTGTCTTTAAATGCCTGACTTGCGCAAAGCAAGACATGTCCAGAATCTAAGAGATGAGATTCTGACCAAAAAAATATCGTCTCAAGTTGCAAATTCATTGTGCAAAGCTGTTATGCAGAGGACGGAAAACAAATCTGGGGCAAAAAAAGAAATTCATAAAATACAGATTTTGCGGCGTACACATTAAAATAAAACAAAAGGAAATGAATCATTAGTTGTGAAACTACAACCATATGATTTATTGAAATATTACTTTTCTAGTGCAAGTTTGATAGGGTCTTACAAGCCAAAATTCAAGCTTTAACTTCAACTCAAAATAACAAAGCATAGATTAATATCAGACTAAATTTTATCGCAGTCGTTATTGAGCTCACCGACATAAATACATGTACATGTACGCACATATGAAAAGTCATCAAAGTAGGTCGACTGCTTTTTATACGTACAATGATAAACCAATAAGCTATATTCATATACATGTATTAAGAAAAATTATAAACCGAGAGATAAAAACATTCTTCAGAATTTTTCTCTCTCTTGCGTTTTCACTTTAACAAGAATTTCATCACAAATTTGACATTCAAATGTTTTCAACACTAATTCAATTAAGTTTTGAAGGATAGCATTTAATAAAATGATATACTTATTCATGAGTACACCTTTTGTTAACATTCGTTTATGAATAAATCACACAAAATAAAACCGCAGTAGTACCCAGGAATGTTAAAAAAAACTAAGTAACAACAAACACGACATGTTTATATAAATAATGTCGGTTTCAACGTGGAAAACAAATGCAAATCAATTTTTTGATTGGGCCAGGTATCCGGGAGGAGTCTATTCGCCCTGTTGGCATGCCACATCTTACACCAATGTAAGACAATGCCCAATGATACATGAACACGCAAATACCTTAACTCAAGATCACAACAGGCCTTCTGTTTTTAAGGCAGCAATATTAACAAATTGCTTCATAAGAAAAAAAAAGATAACAATTTTTCTCTGTCAGTTTTTTTTCTAAACGTACTATCTTTACATTTGATTTCTTGTCTTTTTTTTATTTAAAGATAACGAACAGTTAACGAACAGGATGCAATTCCTGCAAGGAATTCAAAATAAGGAGTTGGGCAAACACGGACCAATACATATACGATTCAGATGTCCTGTTCATCGTGCTTTAGTGAACTATTTGTACTGTTACATCTGTTTGACACTTGTATCAATTGTTTGGTATAAATGCAAATCCTCAGTCTTATTCATGTGGGTAGCAAGGACAGACGTAGCTTCGTACGCAGAATCATTTTTGTATTTTGACTGACGTGGAAAAGAAAAATACTCATTCTTTATTTTCTTCACTTGATCTGAGGGAAGTTTCCGGACAAATGTAATAAGAATTAACAACAAAGTGCAAAACGCTATAGTGGTGACTACTGCAATTACAGAGAGTGCTATGACTATACCGTCGTTGTGGTCACTGCTGCTGCTTGCTTCTTTTCCTGAAAAGGGTGGAAAACCTCGTTATAGAAATATATTATGCATACATACATACATACATACATACATACATACATACCTTATGTTTAAATTTATTCATACCTGTATTTGACTCGATATGCAATATTTCTTCCACTTAGTGGAAGTTTTGTAGTTAGTATAGACTTTCAACTGTGCATTCATCCTGATGGATAAACAGTAAATGAAACACGAATGAAAAGAAATGAGGGATTTTTTTTCATACCTGTTTTGCAATCAGATCCAAGCCACCCAGCCTGGCATGAATTATTCAAGCACAACCCGGTCACGTGATGACAATCACTTGCATTCATGCAGTTACCACATACACCTTTACAATCTGTTCCGTATGTACCATCCGGACACCCTGAATAAGAATTAGATAGCGGTACGAATGTATTTAAAGGAATAGTGTGATGGCTACATTGAAAGGCTGAAATACGAATCAAAAACAACTGTGCGGGTAAGCATGAAGGACTAATTTCAAAATTGATCACATGAGTAAAAGTAAATGCATTTGTGAAGTAAAATATAAAACGTGATATCAGAAATAACTTCAATGACGAAGAAGTGCAGGTGAAAGTTAGAATCATGCTAATTCTATTACTCTCCTGTCCTATGGATAAAAACGTAAACACTGGTGATTCCTCAATGCCTTTAAATACCTAAATACCTAGAATAGAAAGAGCCTTGAAGCTTTTTGTTGGAATATGATGGTCTTTGAATGTGATTGAAATAAGCTTGAGAAACGGCTAGCATCGAGAAAATCACAGAAACAGAAACTATTTGCATGCATCAACCAAAAATATTTAATTTACAAATTCATGTTTACTGAAAATTGGCAAGCTCTTCTGCCCAAACATGCACCCGAATTTCAAATGGTGGTGGAAAACATTAAGTGTCAATATAACAGTTACGTACGTGATACGCACTGCTGGCCTGTGTATCCATCAGCGCAGCCGCTGGGACATGATCCGTTGGTGTGAATACAGGGTTCGTTGTTGCTGCATAGTCCACAGCTATTGTTACAGTTCTTGCCATATGTGTACAGATGACAACCTGTAATGTGCCAAACAGAATAATTATGCAGTTTTGATCGGAATCCTTTTTGTTATTTTTTATGTAAATACCCCTTCTGTTGTTCTTTCATTGTGGCACTTTTTTCAAATAATCTTTCATTTATAAAAACATCATATGATCAAACTAGTGGTTTCTTATTGCCAAAATGGGATAAAATAGAAGTACTGTTTCAAACTACATCATAATAGATGATGTATTATTTGGGAAATGTTTTACTGAATCTCAGACTTTTGTTTGACTGAATTTTAGACTTCTGATAATTGAGTGAATATCTGGTCAAAAACGAGATATATGCATGAAACTAAGGATTTTGTCCATAACTTTGAAAATAGTAACATATCAAATCAATCGCAAATTGCAAACGATTATTGTT
>JACSZP010031521.1:0-11906 GCA_016161895.1 Pinna nobilis
ATCACTCGAGGACGTTTCAACACAATTTCCTGTTACTCATAAAGATTGTTGACTTGCTTTCAAATAAAGTTTTATTTCATTATTTTATTTTGTCCCAATACTTCTGGAAAATTGACTGAACATATTCAGAAATGGCAGGCCAAAAATTAGTACAAGGAATTTGGTTTTCAGAATTTAGATAATTTGTAATCATATTGCTACCCTGTCTGAATATGTGCTTCCCCATATTCAATTCTGTCCCGGTATCCAAAAGAAAAGGAATTTTAGATCCAAAAGGTGTATTGTATAGATATATTTCCTACTATACACCAATATTCTTACGTTTTGCTCTTTTTATATTCCCTTGCAGAACAGTTTATGGAGTTCGACGAAGATGATTCAGGCGACATTGGTAAGTAATAGCCAAGATATCAATGACGTAATGATACTTTACATTAAAATAGTTTGATTCTACCTTAATTTAGACGCTATTAGATCATTCCAATGTGATACTTTCATATCCGTTTTACTTAAGCATTGAAGATATTACGGTAGATCCCATAATGTAGGGGCGGGGAGGGGGTTCTCTGATGCGAATTACTAACTAGTTTTTCTTAAAAACACAGAAAGCATTCTGCTCAGCAAAATTACCTTCCAAACCAATTTCAAAGAGGCTCAAGAGTTATCGTATGATGTCTATCTATTCCTTCTTCATTTTTCAGATATTATGGAATTAAAGAGGATGATGGAAAAACTCGGTCAAGCAAAGACTCATCTTGAGTTGAAGAAAATGATTGCTGAAGTAGACACAACAGATTCAGGAACTATTCACTACGACGAATTTTTAAACATGATGTTAGGCAAGAAGAATTCAATCTTAAAAATGTAAGTTATCAAATATCGTGATCCCGATCTTTTAAAACATTTTCGTAAATTGGATTAACAAAACTGTCTTTGTTTGTGTGAAAAATTATACTACCTAACCGGTCATGTTCATGTTTCCAAAATATCTATGAGCATCTAATCGGAGTGAAGAATCGTCCAAATAGGACTTTCGAATGAGTTTAAAAATCTATTATAATAATGTCCGTATGCCTATTACAGACAACTCGTCTGAATACGGGGGGACTTACAGAAGGGGCGCTTTTCGACGCCCTGCCACAGATTCGACCACATGACTGGTCCTCAGTGCCGTTTTAATATGGCTGTTCAATCTGAGATCCCGCTTCAAGAATGGGCTTTTAGATACAGATCCCTCACTGTATAGAATATTGTCCTTAGTCATGATGGGTATCTGAAGCCTTAATCAAACCAACGCCGTTACTGTATTACTGTTATGATATTGAAAGTCGCTTCTGATATAAAATTTCTGTTATTACTATATCTAATAAATCTACATGCAGTTGAGATAATATACTAGTAATACATAAGACCCTGTAACGCAAATGTTTTATGGCAATGACAAAAAAGGTATATGATTGAGGGCAATTGACACATTGCATAATTAAGGTGCATGGTACTGAAACAAAACACTCAGACATGTTATATTTATCTTGGCACGCAATTAGGTCTTTGTCAATTGATGTGAAATATTGCGTAACTTACTGTGCCTACTCGCACCCAGGATATAGATTAATAACTGTATGAAAACCAACAAAGTATTATTGTTCAGGTTCTTGACAGCCCATTCTGTCTTGGAAGAGGGATCTTTATGGCAGAATTTTCGGAGGATTTCACTTGAACCGGTTCAAGACTTCCCGGAACCACAGTTGAAACTGTGAGGAAGTTTGCCAGTTTATTGACGAAAAGCCAGTTATCCCTTCATGTGTACATTTGTAACCGGGTTTCTTAACAATTATAAACTGGCCGTAATCATATATCTGAGACATTTTCGAATATGGCGATTAGCGAAAATATTACTAACAAAATCATGAATGAATGTCAAAGCAATACTGCATGGCTACTCATAAAGGCATGCCCTGATTTTGCGTTCTGCTTGTGCATGTATTTGAACTTATTTCCGCAATCGTGGGTTCGCGCAAAATGATTGAGGGTTGGTGCCTAACCGGAAAAGGCTGCAAATCGCTTTGCTTCCAACTGACAAGAAGAACCGTCAAATTCAACAATCACGTGATGTGTAAATAGAACATTCTGTAGCATACATATAATTTCAGTGCTGTACTTAATTTACCTTAGGTAATCGCCAAAGACTCTTATATTAAAATATAGCTAAAATAATAAAAACGCGTAGAGTTTACGATGTCCAAGAGAATGATGCATCCCTCTACTTTTGCAATCACCCTTCTCACAAAAGGAACAATGTTACAGAGGCTTCCGATTCAGCATTTATTAATGAGATAATATTCAAACCGATGAACACAGGACAATCCCAGAAGTGGGATCAGGTGCTGTGGAGGATCGTTTCCCCTGTTGGCTACGCCCATCAATTCTTTAGATACTTCACATATACCCTATTAATTTGAGTCGATATTTTTTGTCATCTTGTTGTAGGCGTTTTCTCGAAATGCTTGATTTTGGTGGAATTAATATTTCAAACCTTTACAAAACGATACAGACACGCCCGTCAATGAATGCTATTGTTTAATTTAATTGAAAGTTTTTGTCTTTTAATCGTTCACGTCACATTTCTTTTTTCTTACAGTATTCTAATGTTTGAAGAAAAGAACAAGGAGAAGGAACGACCAACAGGACCTCCTCCAAAGAAGTCCCTGACGGACTTGCCGTAATTTGTCTGGACGAGCACTGCACGTTGATTGGCGGATGTTTGACTATACTTCTTTGTATTATAGATGATTCTAAGTCAGTGACAAGTGCAGGGACAAACATGGTAGTGTCATTTTAAAAGATTCCAGAGCAAATGAGAAATGAGATCTGATTTTGTCCCTAGTCACAATTTACCATATTGACATTTCAACCTTTTACCATTTGTTATTTATTACAATATTTTATAAGATGTATTGTTATTTTTAATACAGCTAATGATTTTAATATGCTTCCATTATTCAAATAAATCAATAACTCATTTTTATTTTTTTTTGTATGTTTATGCTTAACGATGATTCAGTCACACAAGGCGTACAGTTTCAAAGGAGGAGGAGAAACTACAAATTAAATATAATGTATAAATGACAAAATCATAGGCCAAATTTATCACCCTACACCAGCCCATGGTGACGTATTCATATAAGTGTAACATTCCAAAGAGGAACGTTAAACAACTATACAACCAACTAATCCAAAATGATCAAAAATGCCACTGTGAACTGAAAAACGGCGCCCAACGATAATCAATAACCCTCATGAGCACACAGGGGAGTCTCCATATAAGTGAAAGATTCTTGAGTGCGACGTTAAACAACAATACAATCAACTACTCAATAAGCCTTTTGGTTTAACACTCTCAGCATCAGATACCGTAATGGATCGATCTGAGACAAGAGAAAAGAATATAACGTTCTCTCAGTTGAAAGGATTTAAGAGTGAAAAAGACACAAATGTCACCATGAAGCATCGCAAAATATATACATGTATATTTCTATTGCTCATAGATAGAAAACATTGCAAGAAGCTGTTATTGAATGTTTTCTATTTATTAAAACGTAATACACGTCCGCTGCTCTGTGCATTTCTAACCGTCAATGTGGCTAAGACGTGACTGACTTCGTAGAAGAAATCCCGGATTACAATTCCAGTCTGTGATAAACATGTCGTTATCGTAGGTAGCAACTGTTCCTAGTCCTTCGTCATGCGTTCGACATTTGAGATAGATGTAGTTAGGTATCAGTGGGACCAATTTATGTAACAAGTGTGTACGGGACTATAGTTGCTACTTGTTTGAAGCAGTATACTTCATACTTGCCAACCTTGCAATATTTCTATGGGGGAGATTTTTCAATTTTATGAAGCAGACCTTTTGATTTTTTTGTAGATATGTTAGGGGTGCCGCGCATGGTTTCTTACCCTTCCAGAACACCTGAACTCATCCCCGTTTTTGAATTACTTTCGTGTTACTATATTTATAGTTATATATGTTGCCGTATGGATTGTTGATTGTGGTGTTGTCTTTTTTTATTTTTGCCATGGTTTTGTTTGTTTGTCGATTTTTGAATATTGAATACCCTCGTGGCATCTTCAAATATCTCTTTTTTACATGACACAATACAATTAATTAAAACATATTATCCATAATCACATATTTTAAATTTTTGAGAGCTTCTACCTTAACGTTATTTTTAATCAGTTCCTCAAATAATAGTAGAAAGTTAAGCGAATGACACATCACCACAGTAGATAGTTGAGCTTAATATTGGTAAGAGATGGCTGTATTTTTCCTGTCCTTGGATCGAGTCAGTAAAAACCAAGATTCCATGCCATATAGGTCGGTGGTACGTTAACAATTCTTCACTGCTCAGCGGCTAAAAATGCTGAACATAGACCAAATTTGGAAGATCTTTACCAACATCCGGTAACCGGTTATACATGAGCAAGAGATTATTGAGTTAGAGGTTAAACAACAACATGACAACAGTAACAACAGATCTTTCACTGAGAATTCGCCTTAATTGCAATGAGCAAAGACGCAATTTGGACTTCACTGGTATTTTTTGGTACATGCACCTTTCAAGCAAGCATTCTGATCCAAGAGCTATATCTCTTATATATAATCAATTCTCCCCCCTTTATACATATCTACGTAATAATTGCATATGGTGATCTGTACTGCTACATTTAATCAGCGATTAATGGTAAAGTGATGTCCATTTCAATAATTTCCTGCATGAATTGAATAAGCCAAACGGCATACAAATTTTGAATCGAGTGCAAGACTACAAGCAATACCATGCAATAACGTCTTTGGAGTAGGTATTCTAACCTGCCTTTTATAATTACTTTCATTTCCTTGCAATATTTGATTTTTACAAACAGAATTACAGCAGCCAAAATCTTGTTGCTGTTGCTAAAATTTGAAGAGGAATATAACTGTGCCTCATTAATTCGGACACCAATAATCCGGATGCTCCACCTTCCCGACAAAATTTTTTGCGGGGAAAAAGATTTTTTTTTCAAATTGCACTGGTCATTACTGTCTGTAAGTTTCAGTAATCCAGATGCTTCATTTATCAAAGCAATGCAAATGAGAACAAAAGTGTCCAGCTAAATGATGCTCCACTGTACATGCTAATTTTGGGGTATTGCAATTTGATTAATTACAGCTGATGATTTTTATATTTTCCCAATATTCAAATAAATTAATTACTCATTTTTCATTTTTTTTCCTTGGTCATGCTCAACATTTGCTTCAATCCTATTAAGGCTTTAGACATAAATAAAGTTCAAATCAAAGCTGCAATGTTTTCTCTTGAAGACATGATATTTTCCAATTAGACTTCCTAACACAATAACTACTAATACTATTCGAATTTAACTCGGCTTAGAAAATCAAATCTTATTACACTATTTAGTCTACTATACAGGTCTAAACATTTTGGTTTCGTTTTCATCATTTTTGTGCTTGACAACATTTCAGTCAGACGTCCAGGGTTGATTTGTCGTGAGAAAGCTCTAGCTACGAATGTAACAAAGAGAATACCACCAGCCTTTTGTAAAATAAACTGATAAATGTCCCCATACCAGTAGGCAAAAGTCTGGATTCCATCAGTTGAGAATGCTTGCAGTTTTAAGCATAATAAAAAAGTTTGGCTGTATGACAGCAGAGGTCCACAGTTGCTTTAAATCTAGTTTATTTCTACAACAAAGTAAAATGTGCTTGCAGCTCTCTTAATGTCGCAAGTCTTCAGACTGATATTCTAAGTGATACTTTCTTTCTTCAAAATAAAATTAAATAAGGGTTGGCCGTCCCTATCTTTCGGATGAGACAGTAAAAACCGAGGTCCCATGTCACAGTAGGTGTTGGCACGTTAAAGAATCCTCCCTGCTCTACGGCCAGCAGTGCCGAGCATAGGCAAAATTTGTGCTCTTCATCAGCACACGGTGACGTCTCCATATGAGTGAAATATTCTTGAGTGGGACGTTAAACAACAACGCAACAACAAAATATTTTGAATTCCTTTATGTTTCAAGTCAAAAAAGAAGGAAAACGTCAAATGATCAGAAACTCTAATTGGCCGCCTGAAATGTCCCCAGGACAGCAATAACATGGATTTAATGCTTTCAACATCACAAAACTCAAAAGTAAGAAGATATGACAGTCCAGAAATTTAACTGTAAATATGATCATATATATATATATGTATAAAATAAGTAACAAAAATAATAATGTATAGTGGTATTTTATTTATCACAACAAATGAGTATCTGAAAACAAGAGAAGCATAACTCAACATTTTACTTATATGTACAATAAATACCTCATATACCAATTTGATATTTGCCTCCCACACCTGACAGTACTAACAGTGTGCTCAGCAACTGTGGCCAGTTAAAATAACAAAAAGATTTTACTGAATAAAATAAAAGTATCTGAACCTCATATGTTCTTCCTTTTATGAAATTGATTGTGCACTTGAACAAACCATATACAATCACAGTTTTATAATACTGCAATCTCTCACACTACCATTGTGACAATGAGTGTATATGGTGTAGCACTATGAAATATAATAGAGAAATTTTACTACTAACACCAAAATAATAATGTACATTCCATTGTTTCTATGTTTTAATAGGTGATGATCCCAGAGTACACGCCCAATTAATAAATCTCTAATATCATATCTTAACAATATCTTTAACTTATTACTCACTTGTAACAAAACCTTAAACAGACCATATACATAAGTTATGTACTGGCATGTGTGTTTAAAAAATCAGATATATCAGTAACAATACAGTTTGGGTTTCATCATCAGTAAGTAGATATTATGACAGTCCAGAGACTCAGTGATAAGATCACATCTTCCCAACCGAAACACTCCCCAACAGTGCCTTAAGTCCCCCCTTATACTCTCCAACAGTGCCTCAAGTCCCATATCTCTATCACAACTTCATGTATGCCCATTAACTTTGGTATGACAGCTTCAGATCAGGTTTTACTTTGAGACTGCAGATATAGTGAGATCACATCCTCTGACAGCATAGTTTGGAGGTGGTTGGTAGTATATGTTGTTATACAACTCCTCTAAGCCTATCTCAGAGTCTGATTTTGCCTTCTCTGCTGCCTCTTCAACCTCCTTCCTTACCTCAGCATCTATTTTCTGGAGAAAAAAAAAACATGTCATCATATTAACACATCATTATAAATTTACCAGCGGTTTTTGTTGTAATTTTTCCAGTTAATTTTATAACAAGCATTAAAATGTCCTCGACCATTGATATACATAAATTAGTAAGCTATGTATAAAGTGTGTGAACATTACTCAAAACTTCAGCAAATGTTCACTAATTTTAACATAAATTTTCCTAGAATTTAAAGAAATTCACAAAGTCAAATGTGAAATTCCAACTTCCAACACAAACGTGTTATGAAATGTTATTAAAAAGCAAATGGCTTTAGTTTTTCTATGAAAGAACACTGAATTAACTGAAAAATTTTCATCTGACTTGCATAACTGACTAATTGCAATGAATTTTGCCACTCATAAGGTGCATAGCTTCCTCTGTCAATTGTGATTCTATACATAGCATCCGGTAAGATTAATTTACCACTGATCTCACTGTTTGCTCCATCTGAGTGTGAATTAATTATTTACTTTTTTGTTACATTTTTAACAATATGTAAATCTCATGCTATATCTGGATCATGATAGAGTGAAACCTACCTTGAGAGACCACTGTCTTAAGAAACCACTAGTAAAATTACCTTTTTTCAGTAAACATATAAATACTGGAGACTACCTGTTTTGAAAGACGACATTTCCATGGCATTTGGGGTGGTTTCTCAAAACACACCGTAATTTTAAATGCATAGGAAAGCAAAATCACATGATGGGACACAACATATGCTAAGACACAATAATGTTTTACCTTTAGTTCATCAGCAGTAACAAGGTTGTTGGTTAGTATTTTTTCTTTGAACAGTGTGATGGGATCTCTGGTCTCCCTTATTTCCTGTATCTCCTCACGTGTACGGTAGCTGGAAATAATCAATAAGATAAATTTTGGCTTTGTTTGGAAAGCCAGAAGATATCCTGTGTATATCCATATTAAGCATGATTATAAGATACAATAATCCTGTTTCCTATGTGAGCTATACTTGTGATTTCTATTTACATACTTGTAGTTGCCACCTTTGAGTATGTAAAATCACCTAAATTTGAAACTAATTCTCAATGAAAATTCTCTACGAATTCCAAGAACTAATAAAGAACAACATATGACAGTCCATTACGATTAATGGACAATGAACAGTATTTCACCAGATGTTAATAAAAATACCATAGTAAGTCCTATCTTGATGCATATATGCACAGATAACTTTGATGACAGAAATAAATCAAAGAATCAAGAAGATTTCATTGAAGATATACTTTTACCAGGTACACATTTACACATTTGTAACTTTAGCAATAATAGAACATTGACCATAAGTTCTGCTCTTAATTTGAGCTACAGATATGATTTGACAAAAGGCTTCTATTTTAAGTTCCATTTGATACCCTTAAGTAATGTCATTGACATTCAAAATCTTATATGAATATAAAGATATTTCCTACATATAAATTCTACTGTATGTGCAAAATTGATAATTTTAAATTTGATTTTTTAGTCTAACCTTGTTCCTGGATCACTCATACTGTGACCATGGTAACGATATGTTGCTGCCTCAATCAAAATTGGACCATTTTGGAGTGCATAGTCTTTTGCAAACTTTGTGGCCTCTCTCATACCAATAACATCCATACCATCTACCTGTAGAGAAATAAAACAAGAGAACTTAATATGAATACCATCTCAATTATTACAGAGTCCTGATAGAGCACATATCATGCAATACTATTATAAACTTTACTTAATATGATATACATTAAATCCAAAGTAACACTTTAGACAAATTTAAAAGAGGAATAAAAGAGACAGAATTGATTTGCTTTATTTGATATTGTTTTACTCTATGGTCAACAATTTTTAAGTCAAACGGTGATGTTCAGTTTTTTAATCATGTTACATTAAACCAGAATCAACTTTTTTCCTAGTCA
Source organism: Pinna nobilis (assembly GCA_016161895.1). Taxonomy (NCBI): domain Eukaryota; kingdom Metazoa; phylum Mollusca; class Bivalvia; order Pterioida; family Pinnidae; genus Pinna; species Pinna nobilis. Next base: position 9,156 of record JACSZP010031521.1, read on the forward strand.
AATGGTGGCAACCATTAGTTATTGGTGGAGAAGAGAAACCAATTACAAATGTACCTGCTGTATGAGACTGCTGACCTTCTACAAGTAAATGGGCAGACTTTCTCACATAATCAACTTAGGTTCAAGTAAGGCCTGAACCCATGCTGACCAGAGGTGAGAAACTCAAAAACTTAAAATATAATGCTCCAGCCATTAGACCAAGGAGCCCCTCCTCCAAAGCTTCAACAACAAATATAACAAAGACCAGCATACTTCCTGTTGTAAAATGTGTATCAGAGCAGACTGAAGCTAGGCACAAACCAGAGCTAAAAATATTTGTGAATTGTAGCCAATAGGAGATTTTCCATTGTTCTGTGTCCATCATTTTCATTATTCTAGAATCGACTTAATGTGTGAGATCACAACAAAGATTCCAACAAGGATAGTTTATGTTAGCAATATTTTATTTGTCCTGTAAAAGTACAAAGATTGTATTTCAATGTATGATAAGTAAATCACAGGAGACCAAACTACTAAATAATCCTTTTTAAATCAGTTTCACGTGAAACTTGATTTAAAAACATAAAAAAAAGACAAGATTCAGTCTTACTACGACTTATAACATACAGCGGAACTGCATCTGCAGAAACAGTCACTCGAGGCACATGTAGTTCTGGAATGAATAACAGTAATCCGGATGAGCTCGAAACTCTCCTAGTACTCACACTATTTGACCACTGAAGATTTTTAAGTTAAAGAAGATTAAATACTAATCTCTTGGATTCCATGAAGAGTTAGGACATCTAGGAACTTCCTGGAGAATAAAGTAAAGCAACAGCTACAATACACAGACAGCAGACTTACCCTCATTCCTGGAACAAAGTCCCCTCGTGTGTAGTACTCTGTAGATGCCGAGGCTCTCTCCACACTGGTACCCATACCATATCCATTATTCTCACACACAAATATACATGGTAGATTCCATAGCTTAGCCATGTTGAAGGCCTCAAATAGTTGCCCTTGATTAGCTGCACCATCCCCGTATAGTGTGATACAAATGTTTGGCTTGCCCTCATACTTCTGGGCAAATGCAATACCTGCTCCTAATGGAACCTGGCAAAGTAATTTACATGTTAGTAAGGAAAATGTTAAAGGATTGGTGAACTCAATAGCACAGAGCAATAAATATTTGGTGATGATGCATATATTTTAGACAAAACTAAACTGACATGAAGAAAAGTGGGGAGATGACAAAATATGTCTGTCATTGTTGTTTAACGTCCCACTCAAGAATATTTCACTCATATGGAGACATCATCATGTGCCGGTGAAGGGCAACAAATTTGTCTATGCTCGGCACTTATGGCCATAGAGCAGAGAGGGTTCTTTAACATACCAACACCTACTGTGACACGGGACAGTTTTTACTGTGTCCCCGAAAGACGGGGATGGCCAACCATGGAGTGCCGATGCATGGATTAGAAACCTGGACCCTTCGATTTGAAGTCGAACACACTAACCACTTGGCCACGGAGACCCAAAATATGTCTATCAGATAACAGCATATAGGGATTTTTTTTTATGGTAATTTGTAAACTATAGGAAAATGAACTAACATAAAAGAAAAGGTTGTAATAATGAGGTAATATCCAACAGATTACTCTTCTCCTTCACTGCCTCTGATCATCATTAGGAAAGATACTCCTTAATGGAACAAATGGCACTAAGTTACTGGAATTACTCAGAAGACCTACATGTACTCAAGTAATAAGCACCAGAAAACAGAAAATATCAATTTCTTAAATATTTACCTCATTTTCTATAAGAATATTTTGAGCACTTTCTGAATGGGAATCAAATCAACGTCTTACCAAGAGATTGCCAACAGTTCTTCCTGTGCTGACCCGTGATTATGATCAGGGAGAATAGAAAATCCACTATACTTTATAATATATTACCTGAGCTCCCACAATTCCATTTCCTCCATAAAAGTTATTTGTGTACATGTGCATAGATCCTCCTTTGCCACGGGCACACCCAGATTGTCGTCCTTAAAATAAGAATATTATTTACATTACACTCCAAAGGACAAATTCAGTATCCAATAGTGCTATCTTTAACCATTAGTTAGTTGTTTGTTTTAAATATGAATTCTGATGATATGGTCTTAGACGATTAGGAAAGGAACAAACCTGTCTAATGAAACAATCACATGCACTTTAAATAGACTTTGTGACAGGATTCTTGTTATTTGTATGCTAATGTGTATAACATACTTGACAATCTTGTTATATGGTGGCAACCACCATGTATTAATGGCGATGGAGAACCCAGTTACAACTGCGTTGACAGCCTGTCTTCTACAAGCAAACACGCGAACTTTCACACATAGTCAAACCAGACCCCAGCAGGACTCAAGCTTGCACTGAATAGAGGTGAGAGACTAAATGATATAAAGCCCAATGCTCTAACCATTGAAGCATAGAGTGGAGGACATTATTATCTATACTGATAAAGACACCTTCTGAATGTTCCTACTGACCAAACGACTTTACTTGGAATTACATTTGCACATATAATGAACATCATAATTCATATATATCCCTGACAAAACCAATTCTTTGATTTGTAACAATATACTTTTCAAACTGACCGGATACCATTCCCTGCTAGCACTACTAGTATTTGATAATAGACGGTGATTATTTGCCAGTCTATTTTGAAAAGAGAAAAAACAGTCAGTAGTCAGATATGATTAACTTATTAAACTTG
>JACSZP010031526.1:560-16554 GCA_016161895.1 Pinna nobilis
GCCCAACCGTAACAGGAAACCTAGTAGGGTAAACAATGGGGATAGATGGGACGTTTTCCCAGCGTGTTCATTCATGTTGTTTAAGCTTTTTTGTGTGTACCACGGCCATGTATTAATGTTGATCAAATATTGAGTGTACATACATGTTTGACATAGTTCAGTGAATTTTGAAATACCTTGTGAAAAGGATAAGACCTGGCATTATCTTGGCCGCAGACTTTTTCTAAACCAATTTTTGTGTGTAGAAAGGTAAGTTTACTTTTTTGTAAAATTTTAGATATCTATTAAGTATTTTTGTTACTTTTTTCATTATGTATTTTTGATTGTTAATTCATTTAACTGAAGTTTAAATTGTATAATGCTCTTAACAATGAGCAGAAGATCAGCATTTCACAGTTGCCATGGAGTAGAGTAAACAATTCCTTCAATTTGAATTTAGTATTATAATTAGATTTGCTGCAGGAGGGAAACATAAAATTGAAATTGAAAATACAGAAAACAAAAATGACGTGTTTATCTACATTGTATGTACAGGTACACATGTAAAAAATATATATATTGCTGGTCTTTTTATTCAAACAATTAAAAGAAGAGTTCTTTTAGTGAATTCATAAACAGCAATTTTTTATTTATTTTATAACATTATAGTGAGCACTAACAGGTTCCTGGTACATTTTTGTCAAGTACATGTACATGTAAATCATGAATAAATTGGGTACCAATTACATGCACATGTATATATATTTTGAATAAAATCATACAGATATATTATTCAAATAATTTTTAGATCTATATGTATACAATAGCAATGCACATCCAGGTAAAATTACCATTATACCTTGTATGTTTACATTGTTAGTGATATCAGAAAAAAAATGTTTATGGGTTGTTTTTTTTTTTATAATCCCATGAGGAGGCTAAATTTTACTAAGAATGAATGGGAAAATTTACATTTTTCATGAGGAGACATGCAATTTTTTCTGAAGAGATTACCACAATTTTAATTAGAATACAGGGGGTCTACCAACATGTGCATGTATTTGTGTTTCTTGAGAAGTGGGGGTGGTTTTAGTTCTTACATTTTATTTCATCAGGAATAGAAAGAAATCCTTCCCTGGTAGTAAAAAATATTTATTTATTACTTATAGCTGTACATGTCCATGTTAAACATGTCTAAATTTTCTTGAATCATTACAATTTACATGTATATTTTCTTCTAATTTACCAGTATCGTATGTGTAATACATGTGGGCTAAATTCAGAAATCAGGCAAATTAAGCTAGATTACTATCCAAAAAATTACCAAAAACTTTGCTTTTCATAGGTATGCATACTTTTGAAACATACAATTTTTACACATTTACGTGGCCTTGTTTGTTTATATTGTAACATGTGTACATTGATTTGGCACAATTGTACACATGTATAATTTCAACTCGTTAACCCATTGTCAAGATTTAATTAGGACTCCTGAAAAGAACTCCATTAAGAATGTCAAAACCAAAACGACATGATGACAATGGAAATAAATAAAGTCTATAGTTTAATTGTTTGAATATTTAAATTGGTGTGAAGTTACAGTCACATATTATATATACATGTACAGGTATAAGGGTATAGATTTAAGTACCGGTTTGCATATATAATATGCAATATGTTAGTCAAGTCAGGTTATGGAGGTAATGGATAGGAGTTCAACTGATACTGTAATTCGATCATCTAATTATAGAGCACTTTATTTTTGCGTTTCAAACTTAGAGGAGCCTCAAATTTTGTAAAATAAAAAATTTTCACTTTATTGAGCACCTTTATTAGAATTTTACTCAGTTACTGATTTAGCTTTCAATCTGCATGTACCATTATATATTTTTTGTTTGTTTAAAGGGTGACTTTAATATAAGTATAATTTTACAGGGGGTGGATCCGAGTCTTAATTAGAATGGAGCCTTGATAAAGTTAATTAGAAAAAATTCAGTATTTGATTTTTTTTGTTATCACAGTTAACTTTTGGTCTGTTTCTTAGTATTAGATTTTCATTTTTCCGAACTGATACTGTTTAACGGAAATGGAAATATGGTTTTACACAGTTACTACCTCAAGGCAACCTTGATTTTCTGATCATTCTAGCTATTGTGTTATTTAGTACAATGTGTAAATGATATGTAATATACTGTACAATATAATGAGTATGTTTGCACTTAAATTTTTAAATGATGTTTAATTTTATGCAAATATGTACCAGTATATCTTCATTTTCAATTTGTGTGTTAGTGTCACATGTAAGTTAGATTTTATCTATATTGAACATGTATTCTTGTCATGATGCACCTCTACAAGCACATAAGTTCAATGCATGGTCCATTACTTTACAATACTTAGAAAATTTTGTGGCATATGTATATGGATGGTGAAGCTGTAAAGTGAAACCTGAAAATCAGAACACCTGACTGGTGGAATTATCTTTTAAACAAGATCGCTCAAGCAATCAGCGAATCCAGGGGGACTTGATCGAGTATCAATAATAATATTTAAAGAAAGGTTGTCTCCTAAGCAGGGTGACGTTTAAATAAAGGTTCCATTTCACAGTGACACCTTGCTATTAAGATCACCTAAGCGACTGACTAAAATTGGTCTGATTAGTGAGATGGCCTCCTAAGTGAGGTGGTCTTTAAGCAAGGTTCCACTATATCCATAGGAATAATTCATGGACTGCTGAACGGTTTGTGCACAAGACCGTATACATGTACAGTCAAGTCCACATATAATGAAGTTGAAGGGAGCAAGATATTTATCTCATTTTAGTCGATCTTTGTTATTCGAAATTACAAAGTATTGCATGGAAAGTGCATCGGGAAAAGAAATGTTCTCGTAACGAGCGGTACATCGTTACATGTGATCTCGTTAATTGTGGAGTTGACTGTTTAAACTTAATGAGGAGACCACCAAAATTTACCATTTGGTAGTATTTTGGTCAACTAATACCTGACTTTAAATACATGTAGTTGTCTTCCAAACAATTTAATCAATTGACCACAGTCACTAGTGTGTATATTTACATGTAGATGAGTATCATGACTCAGGAGTAAAGATATTCGTTATTTGAGAAAATTATAGAGTTTCGTCGCAAGTATATCCAACTTTCCTTCAATATTTCTTGTATCAAAATTTGCTGGAGATGCTCCAATGATATTGTTGTCCTGCACAGGTGTGCACACTGTCAACATACATACATTACCTGTGAATTTACCTGTAATTCAATCAACAAATTCCTGCCTATGTATACACAGGTATCATAGGATGCCATGTCCTCTGACCCATAGCATTAGGGAAAGTGCTTTCAACTATTCTTCTGAGTCTGACTGTACACATCTTAATATTTCTCCTTTAAATTCTTTCCACCTCGTTTTTTCCCCATAAAGAGGAATGTTTCAATGTTTACACTATAACTCAAAACAACACAACAAATTCCTACCTACGGTACAACAATAGGCCGGTATACCATTTCAGAAGTTCTTTACACCCTCTCTTCATTCTTAAGGAAAATAATTTTTATAAATCAAGAAAATGGGCAACAGGATCCATCTATCTTGTTTATAATTTAACTTTATTATAGACATCTGTTCGGTCTTTTTTTTTTTTTTTTGGAAACAGTGGAATAGATTTTACAACCCACATGTTAACAAATGCAGTGTGTTAAAGTGCAGGGTGAAATGGACACTAGATAACTGTGATACCCTGATTGATTTGGGAGAGCGCCAGGTATTTCACCTGTACTAGTCACCTCAGTCAGAAGTGCATGCACATAAATGGAACCCATGAAATCGACATATATAATTACCGGTATATTACGATATGAACAACTGACGACTCATGTAGATATGCTCTAGTCTAGGTAGCTGTACAAGGTGTGAATCTTACATGTGCTATTTTACTTTAAAAAAAAATATAATGTATGAATGAAATCTTAAAAGTAGACACACAGAATACCGGCAGAACAGTACATGTGCAGTCATTCATTCAAAATTTGTTGAGTTTTTTGTCACTTGTGCGTGAGTCAGTACTCTGGAATTGAAGTCTAAATTCTTTTACATGTTTGTTCCATTGACTGCCAGCTGTATATAAAGTACATGTACCATCCTAAACCCCGCGTACTGACGTAGAGTGCTAGTCGTCAGACACAATGGTCATGGGTTTGAGACTTTATGTGCGGATCCAGGATTTTTTCCAGGGGGAGTCCGACTTGTGGCAAGAAAAAAGTCAACCCTGTTAAAATAACATCTGCGCGCAATTGACCAATAATAGTATATTATAATAGTATAATAGTAAAATGCAACCACTCCCTCTAGATCGTGAAAGGACTTGGTGCTGGGATTGCTGGCAAATCATGTCTTTCAGATGAGATAGTAAAGAACAAAGTCTCCTGTCAATTCTTATTGTAGTACAATGTGTCACTATGATCCCTCATGTACTGCTCAATGACTGTAAGTGCCAAGCATATGCCAAAATATTAAGTCCTTTACAAGCATTTGATGGGTCCTCTGCAGCCTAGTGATTAGCAAGTTTGACTTCAAATTGAGAGGTTCGCGGTTTGAGCCCAAGTTGGCTGTCCCTGTCTTTTGGATGAGACAGTATAAACCAAGGTCCTGTAACGTGTGTCACAGTAGGTGTTGGCACGTTAAAGAACCCTCCCTGCTCTACGACCGTAAATAAGAAACATCTAATAGGCAAATTTGTCGCTTAACTTAATTCACCAGCAGACTATGACGTCTTTATAAAAATAAAAGATTCTTGAAAGGAACATGAAACAACATAACAATACATGTACAATACAAAATAACAGCAAAGATTAGGTAAAAAATAGCAGACTAGCAGTGAATGTAATTTGATTTTGCACCTCGTCTTTACAGTTTAACCACATTGATTTAATTTGCATTTCCATGCAAGTAACACGACGAGACACTCTACTCACAGCCGGTCATTTGTGTACTCAAGGTCTGATTAAAATGAAAAAAAAAGCACAGATAGTACTAAACTCTAATTCAAATATTGATCTTGGGAATCGATATCTACAACGTACAATTATAAGAAATCCATTTCATGTTGTACATGTGTGTGGCCATATAAATCCATATACATGTACCTGGGGCCTCCGTAGCCAAGTGGTTCGACTTCGAGCCGAAGGGTCCGGGTTTTGATTCCTGCAGTGGCACTCCGCTGTTGGCCATCCCTGTCTTTCGGATGAGACAGTAAAAACCGAGGTCCTGTGTCACAGTAGGTGTTGGCACGTTAAAGAACCCTCCCTGCTCTACGGCCAGTAGTGTCGAGCACAGGCAAAATTTGTCGCCCTTCACCAGCACACGGTGACGTCTCCATATGAGTGAAATATTCTTGAGTAGGATGTTAAACAACAATGCAGCAACAACAACAACATGTACCAGTATTTAGCACAAGTGAAGTTATACAAAGAATATTCATATTAATGAACTACATATCCTTTGTCCCATATAGTTTTTGTACATGTATGTATTGTATACGGGTACTTAACATAGTTTCTTTAGTAATTGATGTAGGTCTCAGTTCTTTATAGGCCTGTTTTACTTTTTGGCAGATTTGTAATTTGTACATGTAGTTTCTTTATATAGCAACCACTAGTGTATCGTACCTTTTTTTTCTCACACAATCATAGCTACATGTAGCATTCACAACTTTGGAACTTGTCGTGGCTAGTCAGGTCATTTGTTGTATAAATATTGACAGTAACAAGAGTTCTGGTATTTACATTGGTCATTTAAAATCAGCTCACCTCCAGACGTAAATGATCGCGAGTCAGTTGTTTAAAAATGGATACGTGATTTTACACCCAGAGAATTATTTTTTTCTGGAACTGTATGTGACATAGCTCTGTTATCCAAAAGGCACACTGAAGGTTTGTTCTAAAGGGCCATTACAAATGATGATTTGCTGAAATTATTTGTCTTGGATATATACAGGTACACTGGCTTTAGATGTTATTTAAAATTGTCTTTTGTGCCAATATGAAAATGACCTCAGCCATAGCAACATTAGGTTGATGCAGCACTTTGGAAATATTTACCCATGCGTAGGCTTTTGTCCTGTGCAGTGAGGTCCTGGGTTATAGTCTGAGCCATGCTGGAGGTGGCTGTCCCTGTCTTTCGGATGAGACAGTAAAAACCAAGGTCCACTGTTACAGTAGGTGTTTGCTCATGAAAGAGCCCGCCTTACTCTATAGCCAAAAGTGCCAAGCATAAGTAGGCAAAATTTGTTGCCTTTTACTGGCACACAGTGACATCTTTATATAAGTGCAAGATTCTTCAATGGCGCCACTCCGCGGTTGGCCGTCCCTGTCTTTCGGATGAGACAGTAAAAACCGAGGTCCCATGTCACAGTAGGTGTTGGCATGTTAAAGAACCTCCCTGCCAGCAGTGCTGAGCATAGACAAAATTTGTAGCCCTTCACCGGCACACTGTCTCCATATGAGTGAAATATTCTTGAGCGGGACATTAAACAACAATACCATACCAAACAGGACTTGTACTTGGACTTGATACTAATGTGTTTACACTCATATTTTAGCCTGCAATCATTATAAGTCTTACTGATAACAGTTTAAAGTCTAAAATCTTAGGAATTGAGCACAAATTTTTTTGTCTCCTTGAGATTTTAAAGATTTACTGTTTCTCAGTTTTCAGTTTAGATAATCCTTGTCAAATATTCAAGATCGAAAAATTTTATCTCGCTACAAGAAGAATGGCATTGCACTGTGCCCAGATCTAAATCCTGAATAATTTAAAAGGACCATTTGTAATGCTATAATTTATATGTGCGTATGCAGTTTGTGAAATTCTGAAAAATCCTTATAATGAGATATTACTTGGAAAAAGATAAAATACATGCATGGGTGGAGACAAAATTCACCAAAACAGCTAGTTTTTAAACCCTCAGTAATGTTTACATTTATCTGAACAGTTCTTTATCATAAATTTTTAAAATTTATTGTAACATACATGTAGAAGATACAAAAAGCCAAGTCCTTATAAACATGGCAATTTTAGACTAAAGATGGTCTCAGTGTGGAAATCACTGCAAATCCCAAAAGGGATGTGACCAGATGTCTGGAAGGAGTCAGTGTCCCCTGTTTGCATGCCACACCCATCGCAAATGTTAATTTGAAACCTATTTTATAACTCAATCATACGCCAACCAAACTTTAAAAAAATGCTATGTGATGTCACTTAATTTAACAATTACGCAATTGATATATGACAGGTCAGTTACCAGTACATGTAGGTCTAATAATCATTTTCAATTTCTTTTATTTCTCACTGTATAGTGTTACTAAGATAGCTTTCTGTATCAGAATATTTTCAGTGTTGCACACTGTCACATACATGTACAGTACATTGACATCCAGATTTCGTATCCTTATAAAACCATCAGTCTTCATTTTAGATATCGTCTTGACCATCAATGCTTTGGTCAAACCTAAAACACAGTCTCGGTAATAAGGAACACATCAATAGGGAAACCCCACAATGACATTGTAGATTATATAGTCTTAGGTAGTATGGTGACTACAGATAATATTACATTTATACTGGTACCTAGGTGAAACAATCAATGAAATGTATTCATACACCATCAGAACTTGAACATGTAGGTCACCAATCAATTTTCATCAGTAAGTACCTACCGGTATACATGTATATGTTATAATTCTGTTTACATAAAGACAAAGAACTACCATAATTGGTTATGTTTGTCAAATATCATATCAAAAATGTGTTAACTTAATTACAATGAAGGTAGATCTTGAGGGGGGGGGGGGGGGGGGGGNNGGGGGGGCTGATCACACTTTTATTAGGTCACTATTTTAGGACATTTTACTGAGTTAAAGCGACCACTGTGGCCTAGTGGTTAGCATGTTCACCTTCTGACTGTGAAGTTGTGGGTTTGAATCCTAGTCATGATGNNGACAAGTAGAATCTATCACCACTTTGTACAGAGACAGAGAAATCTCACCTGAGTGTCGAAGATTTGCAATCCACGACGAGGCTTGCCCAGTTGTGGATGTTGTAAATCTTTGACATGATGGTGAGATTTATCTGTTCCTGTACAAAGTGGTGGTTGATTATTTTTCTCTCACCCTCAAATAATGTATTTATAAGTAGTAAATATATACATGTAGGTGCAATACTGCATTGATGCGGACAAAACATGTCAAAAGTAGGTCAAGACTTACCAGTAGTGACGTCAGGGGATTTGAGACAAGCATGAGGGGGTGTGAGACAGAGATGTCTCGGAACGGGTATATTGATAGATTTCTCTGTCCGGGGTGAGAGAAAGTAAACACCGAAGTCCTGTATCACAGTAGGTGTCAGCATGTAATAAAACCCGGCCATAAGTCCCAAGCATAGGCAAAAATTTATCACCCTGCATCTGCTCACTGTGATATCTCCATATAAGTGAAAGGTTGTTGAGTAGGACATTAAACAACAATACAACAACAACAATACATGATTCACACATACATTGTAGCATTTGAATACTATGCAGACCTCTGTACTTACATGTACATGTAGATCAATTTGCACTTGTATGCTTTTTGTCCTTAATTAACTTGATTATATCAACATACACTAGTTGTACACTTACAGCAATGAATACTTGTACACTTAAATCAACTTACACTTGTACACTTAAATCAACTTACACTTGTACACTTAAATCAACTTACACTTGTACACTTAAATCAACTTACACTTGTACACTTAAATCAATTTACCCTTGTTGTACACTTAAATCAACTTACACTTGTACATGTACACTTAAATCAACTTACACTTGTACACTTAAATCAACTTACACTTGTACACTTAAATCAATTTACCCTTGTTGTACACTTAAATCAACTTACACTTGTACACTTAAATCAACTTACACTTGTACACTAAAATCAACTAACACTTGTTGTACACTCAAATCAACTTACACTTGTTGTCACTCAAATCAACTTACACTTGTTGTACTGAAATCGACTAACTGACTTGTACACTTAAATCAACTTACACTTGCTATACACTTGAATAAACCTTTATTTGTTGTACACTTAATTCCACTTTCACTTGTACACTCAATTCGACTTACACTTGTTGAACACTAAAAGCAACTCGCACTAATTCTTGTATGCTAAAATCAACTTACTCTTGTCCTACACTAAAATCAACTTACACTTGTCGTACACTTAAATCGACCTACACTTGTCGTACACATAGATAAACTTACATGTACACCTGTACACTAAAGCAAATTACTTACCACCATACACTTTTTGTACCTTTACATCAACTTATACTCCTTATACACTTCTAACATCAGACTCTTTTTGTACCAGGTACATCCACAACTTTATGTATATAAATTTATTGTACGGTACATATACAAATTACGATATACATGTACATGTACCTATTCACCAAGTGTGAAGGAAGAAATCTCATACAAATAATATTTGTGTAAAAATGTTTTTAAGACTTGAGTTATAGATGAATTTTGTTTGTGTTTTTGTGTGTATACACCTCTACATGAACCCTGTATCTGACTGAACTTGTGTGCATATCTTCTGTAGTGGTTCCACAACTCACTGATGTAAGTTTTGGTTTTGTAGTTCAGATTTTTCACTGTTCTTTTGTTAATGGTACCTATTTTTTCACTGACTTTCATTGTAGAGGCTGCAATATATAGGTTACCCACTTGTGGCATTCTTGCTCTGTTCATTTCTGGTATACTGGTACACCATGTTAAATGATACGGGACAGAACCTCACCACAGGAGAGGAATTCTCCTTCACCAGCACCCAGGTAAGCCACACAATCTAATTATGATTTGATTTTCTAATGTGCTCCTTTTCTATGTCGTGCCACACAAAGATGTGATGAGACCCTATTTTTACATCAGTTCTACATGTATGTTTATACATTGTAACCAATCAAGTTTCGAGTTCAGAAATTGAAGTTATGAGATCCATCAGTTTTTCAACATCTTTGTGTCCGAAATGTCAAAGAAAAGGAACACATCGAAGATTAAATTAAAGTTAGATTGGTAAGCGGTACAGACAGACGTAGCTGCAGGAGCTCAGCAAAATGGATCTTTCTCTACCAACCCTTTGTAGTAAATGCACTGTAGTGTCTCTGGTTTTCTCTTTGTGTGTTTTTTTTTCATTTTTTTCCATGTGGCTTGGCCTAGGCTGAATTACAAAGCAAACTCTGATCAGACAATAATAACACTTGTGTTTCCTTTTCTGGAAAGTTTTGTTATCTCCCTTGATTTTCAGCACTACTTAAAGTTGACACTATTTCCAAAATCATGTTGGCAAAATTCGACTTTGCAAAAGACTATTTTTGTGTAATTTCATAATTGATCTGCAAATATGTGGGCAGTGTAACCCAAAAAGCTATTTAGCTTTTTGGATGAACAGGGGAGGTAATCTTTCTTTGGAGAGTGAATGTACTAAAAGATATTTGATTAGTACACATTTATATAGGTACTTGTACATGTAGCGTATGTCTTTTTGAGATACTACGAGTACTTTTCCTTTGATCACTTTCTCGGGATCAGTGTATCAAATATCTTGTTTAACATAATTTTTCTAGAGACCACCTCTGTCTTGGATCACATTGACCCTTTTAATACCTCATACCATAATGGACTGGTCTATGACAATAGAAAAGAGCATACCATTTTGATACATGGGGTTGAAAGGGTTAACATGTGTGTACATGTACCCTGTAATTGGTGCTGATATAATACATTTACAATGGACTCTGAAGATAAGATAGACTGTATACCTTGTTATTTATCTACATCATTTCATTTGCAATTCAGCCTACCATACTATCATAAGTAGTTTTTTCACTTTCTCTGTAATAGTTCTGAAATTCTTGTATTTGGTAAACTAACTCTAATGATTATTTAATACATTGTTGTATTTTGTAACTGAACTTTGTGTGTGCATTCTTTGAATAATATAAAATTTTGGTTTATTTTTGGTATTTGTACATGTCTTTGTCCATGATGATTATTATTATTTTTGTATACATTTGTAGTTTTATTCAAAAGTACACATGGCAGGTACATTGCAACTTAGTTACAAAGTTATTTTTAAATGAAAGATACATTTGTACATACATGTACTGTATGTACATGTACATTGTTTAGAGTTCAGATCCATATGATCAAATTTATGAATGATTACCAGTGTAGTAGGACATTTTATGTTTTTACTAAATGCAGGGCTCACCCTGGACTCAGAAAACTGTTAGCCAAAACATTAGCCAACCAAGATATTTTTTTAGCCAATGGATAATTTTATCAGCCAATGAACATTTTCCAGTATGTGAAATATTTTTGATAATTTACATATCCTGACATCTGATAGCCACTTTGGGCATTATCACCTATACATTTGAGTCATCACCCTTTTATTTCTACTTTCATTGCTAAATCATATTTTAATAGTTAGGCCAAACTTATTATTTGAAAATATGGGACCAGTAAGCAGATACCCCTTTTACAAAGCAACAAAAATTTGTTAGCCAGATAATTAGCCAATTACAATTATTTTTAGCCAATTTACCCAAAATTAGTCAAAGGCTAAATTGGCTACCTACAGGGTGAGCCCTGCTAAATGAAATATACATAAGAGAGGGGAGAGGCAAAGAAGGAGAGATTATCAAAGAAAGGGATAGGTAAAAAATACTGTATTGACTGAGAAAATCTCTTTTTTAAAACTATTTTGTAAATAAGGAGTCTGAGATAAAGAGAGGGAGGGAGAGAGAGAGAGAGATTCCTACATACATGTACCTGTAATGTACTACAGTACAAGTACAGCTGTGACAAATTTAGAGCACTTCTACCTGTACTTTCATTTCACGATTAGTGATTATCCCCACCATAACTGTTTCTACCTGGTTTATACCTTTGTGAGCCTTTTATTAGGTCAACGGTTTCAATTGGAGGTTATACATATTTATGGCAAATTATTGGTACAGCAACACTTTGAACATTGTTTGAAAAATCAATGCAAAGTATTTTTACCAGAGACATTTTTTATCAAAACTTTTAAGGAAAAACTGGCATGTAGTGTAAGTGTTTGAAACTTTAAAGATTTTTTAAAAGATGTTTTGTTTATTTCATCAGACAAAGGGACATTCTGAGTTATTTTATAGGTAAAGTGAACTGGTTTCTTTGTCATTTACATTAGAAGTATGAGTTATTAGGCATTTTACAATTTGGTTGGCATATTGGGTGAACCCTTGACAGTCAGAAGCAAATATGCTAATCACTGAACCATTTCTGTCCCAGTCATACTTGAACTTGGATATATTTCAAACCAAAGAGGAATGAATGTTTCTTTCAAATAAACTAACAGGTTTTCAAATTAACTAGGTTGAAAAAGCTACATTTAATAAAGTGATTAAGCAGGGGAACGGAAGGCAAAACACTTGACAAATGACCAGTTCATAGGCCTAGCAATTCCATCGTTGGTCGCCTCAATCGGTTATAAAATGAAACTACGAAGATTGAAATCTGATACAGTGCAAAAAATTGGATCCCCCAGTAGTAGAAAAACAAAGGAAAAAAGTGCAAACGGCTAGACATTCATATGCATCGCTAGCTGTCACAAAACAGAGGAGAGTCGAGGTAACTTTTTTATCAACAAATGTATTAATGCTACTTAAGAGATCCTAGTCTAGTTATGATGCAAATTTAAAAAAAATTCTCAATGAATCTCAATATAAGTGGGTTCTACATTATAACTTGACATTATCTTACTGATGTACATGTAGGTTTCACTAAATGTTTACCTACGCTGAGGACTTTATATCCAATGCAGCAAGGAATCTTTAACTCAACCCCCCCCCCCNNCCCCCCCCCCCCCCCCCCCCCCCCCCCCGAAAAATAATAGACCCCTCATTAAATCAATGATTTAGGCTATTCCAATTGTGTCTTTAGGGAGAATGAGACTACTCCTGGACATTGGACTAAGGATTTTATCTTCTCATATGAAGGACATGAAATAACTATAGCCATGCTACTGTATGGACCTGAATACTGTTACATACATGTACATGTAGACTGTTAATTACATGTAGCTTGTGATTAAATAGCACCCCAAACCCCATCCTACCCCAATCTCCTTCCCTTCAACCACTAATTCAAATCCCTGCTACATATACGATGGAACCTCGCCTAAAGATCACCTCACTTAGGAGACCACCTCACTAATCAGACCAGTAAAGACCATCAAAATTCAGTCTGTCTATCACCCTTTACTTAACAATAGGAGACTACCTCACTAATCAGAATCAGTCTTAATAGCGAGGTTTCACTGTACATGTATATAAGTTGGGGAAACCTCTTATGAAATGTTCCCCTGCAGTGAGTGGTTATATGAATAGATGTGTACATATGGTACAAACAATAGATTTATTATTCAACAACTTCCAACTTGAACTAAGATGATTTTGATCTCAGAACTGTCAAATGAAAAGAGAAAATCATATTTACTGTGCTGATGTTCAAGTGGACAAGACATATAGTTGACTGGTTACCTGAGATTGATAAGAAACTTTAAAAATTCTCAAGAAACTTGGAAATTTTCATGAAAGGGTCATATTTTGGGTCAGATACTGTAACTCAAATTTACACATACATGCGATGTACATGTTTACATGTATGCATATAAATTTTAAGTCTCTAATTTGTGTGTGTGTTCAGACAGTTGTACATGTATGTGTATGTACCCCAATATATTTGTAGGGCCACCATGACCGAGTGGTTATAGTGTGCTATTCTTCAGATTGTAAGGTCCAGGGTTCAAGCCCAAGCCATGCTGTGGTTAGCTGTCCTTTTCTTTCGGATGAGACGGTATAAAAATCGAGATCCCATGTCACAGTAGGTGCCAGTATGTTAAAGAACCCTCTCTGCTCTATGTTCATAAGTGCCAAGCATATGTAGAATTTGTTGCCCTTCACTAGTACAAGGTGAAGTCTCCATATGAGTGAAAGATTCTTGAGTGGGACGTTAAATAATAATACAACCAACCCTATATTTTTGTTTTCAGTAGAATATCTTTTGAGTCTAATCACACTCTTTGTCTGGATTATTTAAACGATCTATTGAACTTTATACATGTTTAAAATGACTATGTACAGCACATAGCTGGTACTACACATCTAGTGCATTTGTAATAGTTGACTGGTTACCCAGCCAATCCAATTGTACAGTAAGGGAACCAGATCTTATCTGAACATGATAGATCTGCAGATATTGGCATTAATCAATTGAGGCTCAATGTTGATCCTTACCGGTATATACACATGTAAGGATCTACATGTGATCAGACTTTTCCAAAATCCAAAATCAATACCTTGGGCAAATAACAGTGGTAGAGGCTTAAATAAAGTTTTTCAAGGTTTTACCAGGCGTTTACACTTTTGAACATGTAAACATTTTTTAGATTGAAGGACAGGGGGGTATTTATGTTGAACATCTCCTCTTTGATAGGTAAGGTTTTAGGTCAGAGTCTTATGTTTTGAAAACCACACTATATACATACACTACAAGTACAGAACAGAAACAATGAATTATGCACAATCAGGGTTACATGTACAGTCGAGACTGTCTTAGTGACTCCCTGTATTAAGTGACTCGTTGTCTTATGTGACCATTTTCGAGTCGGCCTTCCATAACGTTTTACTATATAATCGGTCTGTATTAAGTGACTCCCTGTCTTATGTGACCATCTTTTAATAGTCCCTTGGAGAGTCACATAAGACAGTCTCCACTGTACATGTATAGGTTTTGACCGACTTGCCAACCTCTAATTTATTAAGGGGGAGATTTTCCAATTTTATGGGGAGAGTCTAAATTTTACTAAGAATTCATAGGAAAATTGAAGTTTTTCTTTGGGATGACATGTGTTTCTTGATGAGAAATTATCAAAATTTTACATAAGAAATTAGGAATCTCCCTATCTATGGGAGAGACTTTGGCAAGTATAATTTGACCTATCCAGTGGATCTCATTGGATCTACTTGCCAGACAGCATAGAAAAGGAATATACATGTATACTGGTCAGCATGTTCACCTTCTGATCCTTAGGTTTTGGATTCGAACCCACGCTGCACTAATATTTGCTCTCCCAGTCCTTTGGATGAGACAGTAAAAACTGAGTTCCCATGTCGCAGTATGTGTTAGCACACTAGAACTAAAGAACCCTCCCTGCTCAAAAGCTATAAATGTGGAGGATATATATAGGCCCTTCATTGGCATATGATGGCATTTCCATATAAGTGAAAGAATTGAAGTGTGAGGTTAAATACAACTAACCAATGAAAAGGAGCATATAATGAAGCTGGAATTTTTGTCTTAGCTTCTTCACACTTAATTGAGTCACACACTGCATGATGAGTTCTTACTTGACCTGATTTTATTGAACAGCTCAGAATTTAGTGAATTTAGATATGTTTGTCAGATCACTTCATAAATATTCAGAAATTTCAGTTTGCCACGTCACCAAAATAGAATAAAAAGACACTGAAGGGGCACCTTGCATAGTCATGTTCCACGTTATGATTAATGTAAATAAAGAAACGGAAAGTCACAAACGATTTTTAAAGACACGTACCTCTTTATAAACATTACTCGTTTAAATGTTTGTAGCTATATTAATAACTTGTAAATGGCTGCTAGCTACTAAAGAATCACTATTTGCCATTGATTTTTTTTTTTTAGCAGACAACTAGTTTTTTTATACGCCCGTCGAATGACGGGACGTATTATGGTATGGCATTGTCCGTCCGTCCGTCCGTCTGTCTGTCCGTCCGTCCGTCCATTAACTTTTCTTGTCCGGAGCATAACTCACAAACCGTGCATGATAGATTCATCGAACTTCATACACATCAAGACCATC
>JACSZP010031528.1:274-10556 GCA_016161895.1 Pinna nobilis
CAAGGTATTTGGGGGTAAAATAATGACACCTGTGGGAAAATTTAATAAATAGGGGAGACAACTGCTGAAGGTTTCACAAAAAGTTCTTTTGACTGAAATCACTTACACTGTAAATAAAAGCCGTTCTTCAGGTGCACATTCTTGATTTTGAAAAGAAAAGCTAATTTCATAAAATCAGCTGAGGCATAAAGTGGAAAAAAATTAGAAAAAATTAGATTAAAAGAAAATCTACCTTCAGTCTTTTGCTACTGATGAGATGAAATAGCATTGTTTTATTGGTTTCGCAGACAATAAGCATTTAAAAAATTTCGAGTGTGGGCGAGATTCTAGTTTACAACAGATTTCATTCTACATAAAACTGTGTCTTCACAACGAGTTAATGAGTTCAACATTTTTTTACTCGCAGCAAACTAAATTCCTTTCATCTTTAAAGAGTTGATATTTCAAATAATAAATCAAAATGGTATGTTTCATAATATTTGAAGGTCAAAATTCTCAGTGCAGATTGCAAAATAAAAAATAAAGCGGGCAGGAAATGGGATTCGGAACATCAATGACATTTCTGTTATTCTGATGACAGACTGAAATTAAGTCCAAAACAATCTATCAAAAGCGTGAGTTTCTAACCTGCATAATTTAAATTTGACCTATGAAAACCTGCATAATTTACATATGACATAGGGAAATTTTATATGTTATGTTGACAAAATTAAATGATTTATTGTCGTATAGGTGTCCCGGTATCAAAATGCCAAATTCATGTTTCCAAATGGACAATGATTTGTCTTTTTCTGTTTGTCATTCGAGATTCTCATAAGGGCATTACCATAAGCAGGAAAACACTTCTATAAAAATAGACGCATATGCATAAGGTACCTTTGCCACAGAAGTGGTACGGAGTATACCATATCTAGAAGGACGCGACTGAAAATAAACTCATGGAATTTTCTACACAATGAACACAGACTTGTTTTTTAAGAATCAGAAATACTATAAACAGCTTTGTCATTTCTTACATTTTATGCAAGGTTTGAATATTTTCATAAGTAATTGCGAAGTTATTTCAATAAATGCCATAGTGAAAACAAAACCTTTCATTTACCACTTGTAAATGGCAAGAGTAGTCATATAGGAAGAAGAAATGACAAAGTTCATGATCCAGAAATTTATTGGTTTGCAAACGTTAATAGTAAACACATACGACTAGAAATGTCTTGACTGGAATGTCTGTCTCATAAAAGTCTAATTTAATCTCAGAGTATATTTACTTGTACATGTATACATGTACTAAGTCAACATATGACTGCTTTTGTTATTATTTTTCATGTCACCTTCAACATTCTTTCTATCATTTCCTCTTTCCTAAAAGTTAAGTTATCTCCCCTGCTTTGTAGTGGGTCACATTGATTGACACTTCTGGTGGTGACGTGGCATAGATACATGTATTAGCAAAATTTGATAATAAAACCTCACATAAGTGTGGTTCAGTCCCTCCCCCTCCTCTTATCCCCCAATGGTGAGGTTGGCTTTAAAAGAAAAAGAGAAATAATAACACTTTTTCTGAAAGGTAATTTGCACTGTTCAGCATCAACAACATGCACACTACAGAATTACTTTCTCCTGCAGAACAATGAACATCCCTCATCTATTGTCTAAATTTCCTCCAATCAGTAATGAGTCTATTTACTAGTACTGTATCTATTTGTATAGAGTTTACAGTATGAGGTCAATGCAGTTTACATGTATTTTGTGGACCTCAAGGTATCTTTGAGTCTTGAGACATCCATGATGAGAGAGCACCTGTCTTATGGGATCACATAGAGACAGATCATTACAGAAATATCTGTGACTGGAAGTGGTGGTCAGTTAAGTCCAGTTTTACTGTTCGTCACCTCCCATATAAATGATGATAAGTGCATTATTCTCAACTATCTACATAAACAGAGTTTAACTCTCCCTTCTGTTCTTCACGGTGCACTAAGACATGCATACCAGTACATGAAGAACAGGTCACGATACTGACACAGAAAACTATGGTTCATTTTGTCCAAAGTTAACACACAGGATGTAGATTACTCAGGTCGACCACTCAGCAACTTTGACTACTGAAAACTGGTCATACACATACTTGACAACAAGCCCCTCATCTCTGATGCGGCTATAGTGGATTCTTGGTTCATTGTATTGTTGTTTAACATCCCACTCAAGAATCTTTCACTTATATGGTGATTTCAATATGTGCTGGTGAAGGACAACTTTTTTTCTATGCTTGGCACTTACGGCCACAGAGCATGGAGGGTTACCATGCAGATACCTGTGACACAGAACCTTGGTTTTTACTATCTCATCCGAATGACAGGGACAGCCAACCGCAGCATGGCTAGGAATCCAACCAAGGCAAATGCCCTTACAACTAGGCCACAGCCACACCATAGCATATTTTAATGATCTAAGAATGTTTAGCAGTCTACTTGTGGCACTAGGCCAGTGGTCTTTATTTACAGTAAAACAGTTTGTGAGATCAACCCCTCAGTCATGAAAATGTCAATTTTCTATGACAGGTTGTTTTTTTAAAAGATTTTTAAAATAAACTGTTCTTCTATAAGTGGCCTCTAACAAGTTTCTATTTTTATTATTTTTAAAGAATCTTACAGTTTCGAAGAAATGATAAAACATAAGAGGATATACATTACAGATGAAAGGTAGACGTACATTTGCACGTACCTACAAATAAAAGCATCTTCTTTATCTATCGGAGTGGCACTTACATAAGAATATGTGACACTAAAAATAAATTTGTTTTTTGAATCTATGCTAAGTACATAGTTGACGACAATAGGTATCTACTGTTACTGTTATGTAACATGATTATACACACTTGATATCCATCATTATAATGTGAAATTAATAATAGTTTATTACTGTGCGATATCCTACACATTTTTATACAAAACAAACCCATGATGTTCATTGGATCAATTTGCTGGTTTTCAATTGTTGTTGTTGTGATGTTGTTTAAATCTCACTATGGGACTTCATTCAAACTGACGTCGACGATTACTAGTGAAAGGCCTAAAATGTTGGCGTATGCTCAGAACTTCAGCCAATGAGCACATGGTGATCATTAATATGTCAACGCCCACTATGATGTTGAAGCAGTTTTTACTGTCTCATCAGGGGCCGTCATGGACAAACGGTAAGCATGTTTGCCTTCTGATCATGAAGTTATGGATTCAGACCCACACCATGCTGTGGTTGGCTGTACATATACCTGTTTTTCAGATGAGACAGTCCAAAGGAATGTCCAGTGTCACAGAAAGTGTTGGCATGATAAAATACCCTCCCTGCTCTATGGTCATTAGTGCCGAGCAAAAGCAAAATTTGTCTCCCTTAACTGGCACACGGTGACGCCTCCATATAAATGAAAGATTCTTGAGTAGGACGTTAAACAATAATACAATACAATTAAGTATGTTTTTCGATGGATATAGGGGTGGTCTATCAAGACAAGTTGTATTGTACAAGCATACAATGTAATCAGTTATCAGAATAACGTTACCTCTGCTGTTATAAACACACAGCGAGTAGAATAGGTACAAGGTCCCCCTTTGTAAGTGTAATGCATTAGTACATCTGTGCTGAAACTCAACAACATAAGTAAAAACGCAGTCTTGATTTACATGTAACTGTTAATGGTTAATATGCCTACAGGAACAAGATAATTTATATATTTTTATAGATTTATACTTAACACATACACATTGTTTTTTCATTTTTAGCACAAACATTTAGTTTTAATACCTTTCTTTTTTTTTTAAACTTGCATTATCAATAAATTACTTCAGCGAAACAATAGTAAAGATTTTATTTTTGAATTGTGTATTTCAGCCAGGATTATTGAAAAAAGATGTCGAGTATTTTACTCAAGATTTAAGTATATGCTCAAATTGTTTTAAGAAATGATGGATTAAATATCAAAGAGAAACACATAATTTTATAGGTATTAGAATAGTATGTCGTAAATACACACACTGAAAGGCATTTAGCACTAAACTTACTTGTACATGTATTTATTTCATATTTGAGAAAAAGTAGTTGAGCTTAGTTTGAGATTCTTTGCAGGTGACTTTGGGATCCGGATGATTCCATGAGCAAGAGTGACCCAGACTACAGTCAAGCACCTTATATGGAGCTGTTTTTATAAACTACAGGTGTACTGAAGTATTCAGATCATGGATATCTGCTGTATCACATGTTATCACCAGGAACACAACATGATTGCTGATGTGTATTTAACATGCATTTCATATCATTCAATTACATGCACAATGGGGCATAATATAGGCATGTCTGCTCTGACAGGAGAAAGCATGTATATCTTGTATCAGTGCCTAGTGACCACACAGCGAGAGGGCTCCATTACAATCTAGTAAATCAGGCTAGAGTCCAAATGAATTATCCTCGAATAACCCTCCACACTAAAGAATTGAGAAATAAAAGCATACAAGAAAAGAACAAACAAATGAATAACGTAGGGAAAAATTAGCAAACATTCAGCACAGAGCAAATAGATAACTAACGTGATAGAATGAAGGGCAAGATCTGGACAAACAGTCAAATATTCCTCTGATTCGAGTCGATAAATAAAAAATGACAGATTCTAAATATTTGACTTCAATTTTTTAATCAGTGTCTTTGTCAAAGACCTCATAAATTCTGCACAATCCCTTAAATGATCCACTTAACCCTACATATATCATTTTTGAGAGTACTCGTGAAATTCTCCCATGAACAAAGTATTTATCTATTTTTTTTTTTTTAAAAAAAATCTTATAAATTCTTGTTGAATGAAAACAATTACTGTATTAGTTCCTTACTCAATATTTAGCTTGCTATCAAATTCCTAATACTTGCATTTCCATTGTAGTCATCATAAATTTAACAATATCTTATTGTATTTCAATCTAGTCACTTTCTCTCATTATATTGTTAAAGAGAGAGAGAGAGAGAGAGAGAGAGAGAGAGAGAGAGAGAGATGTGATGATCATTTCCAAGCCTGTAGTACATTTCACAATGAAACATAAGATGACCTTAAAACACTTTAAATTTTCCGTGGCTGTTTTAAGTCAAGATTTTCCTTGTGTGTACATGTCAATAATGAGAACTTATAATTATTAAGGGCTTATAAAATAGTTCTGTGTACAGTATATACTGTAGTGGCAAAACAACTAACCAGATAAAAGTTCTGTTGACTGAGCACTGGTCAAATCAATACCAAGGCAAGCTACTTTATACAATGTAGAGGGAAGAGTAAACCAATCAGTACTAATCTAAATCTTTCATTTCAATTTAATTTAAAAAGTAGTTAAAATTACAACAGTGATTTGACAGGCGCATATAACACCTTTAAAAACATAATTACAATTAAGAGTACGTCAAATCGTAAAAAGTGTTACTTAAGTTAGTATAAAAGCTGAGCAAATTTGTACTTACAACCTGGAGCATGGAGATATAAAGGGGCAACAAACTTAATACTTGTTTATGGGATCTTGTACTTAGTGTATCATGACATTTTTGATATAATTTCAGTTGCACTGTAGCAGTATCAACGGTTATTGTAGCAGCATCAATTTGTATTGTGGTAGGATCAAGGCACATTGTGGCAGTGTTGAGGCAATACCAGCTCCTGAGTTTTTTACCTGTATGCTGAAAACTTTAATATCCCTTACAGTGAGGGATTTTTAACTGACCAAGCCAATACTGATCTAATGTTAGAAGGGGAAAATCTGATTGAATATTGGAAAAGTCATGAGAGTTGCTCTCTCAACATGATTTTGTTAGATCTACATGTGGCATGGCACTGGAAAGGAGCATACTGGATACCAAATGTTAATTCATTTGAGTAAATTTATGACACAGAAACTCAAGCTCTGTATGTACTGTCTCTTTTGAAAGACTAGAAAAATCAGCTGCATGGTTGCTGAGACATCAAGAGCTCATAAGCTCAAAGGGGAGCACTCTATTGCAGGACAGGAAAAGCCAACTGCCTATGCCATGGTTTGAACACATGACTTATTGGTCTGAAGCCCTTACAGAATTAACTGTAATTAAGTATACACATGTGTGTGGCATTTGTGGCTGTTCATCATATTTAAGAAGGCTTTAATCGTCACACGAGTACCGGTAATACATCATTTTCTGTCAGGGTCCACAAGATAAATGACCATTTTATATTTTTTTATCTTGTTAAAGACACTGTGTCCATGAGACAACTGACCGCTTAAGGAAAAAAACAATGATAGTGACAAGGTCACTTCTATGATGTGGACACAACATTCCCAAGGAGAAACAGAGCTGTGACAAACAAACTTACATGTACCTCAAGACTAACAAGTAAGAGGAACAGCAGTAAATTAACAATTAGTGTATCTTAATCAAAACGTTTCCCTGGCAACATGACAACGATTCAAGGTGTCTTCTGGGTGAGAAAGCTCAAAATAGGCTCAGGCATTAGAATATACAGGTACAGTAAAAGAAAGGGTAAATATTCTAAAGTACAGGTCGCAGT
The DNA here is from genome assembly GCA_016161895.1 of Pinna nobilis. Lineage (NCBI taxonomy): Eukaryota > Metazoa > Mollusca > Bivalvia > Pterioida > Pinnidae > Pinna > Pinna nobilis. The sequence goes on from JACSZP010031528.1 coordinate 6,843, forward strand.
TGCTTAACGTATGTGCACCATTTAAAATGAAATAGGGCACCTACAAATTTACCTGCAGAGGAGATGACAACACTAATCCACATTAGGTAGATGCAGTGAAGTTAGAATATCATCTACATGGTTATTGGAGTTTCTTCATCATTAAATGGTAGATACCTAGACACTGACATACACATGTATGACAAATTTTGGAATTTGGCATATAGCAACAGGTAAACTTGAGTCAGGTCCAGCAAAGAACCATCCATGTCTAACAATACCTCAGTAATTCATCAATTGTGTAGTTTTTTATATCAGTACTCTTCAGTCATAGTAAACACATGGTAGCAAATTAATTATTCATTAATTAGACAACACACAAAGATCATTCAGATCACTCAGGTCACTCATACATGTATATCATTCAGATCACTAACATATCAAATCAGATTACTTATAGATCATTCAGATCACTCTTAGATCACTCATATATCATTCAGATCACTCAGGTCACTCATATATCATTCAGATCACTCATATATCATTCAGATCACTAACATATCAAATCAGACTACTTATAGATCATTCACATCACTCATAGATCACTCATATATCATTCAGATCACTAACATATCAAATCAGATTACTTATAGATCATTCAGATCACTCAGGTCACTCATATATCATTCAGATCACTAACATATCAAATCAGATTACTTATAGATCATTCACATCACTCATAGATCACTCAGGTCACTCATATATCATTCAGATCACTAACATATCAAATCAGATTACTTATAGATAATTCAGATCACTCACATATCACTCACAGATCACTCACACATGATTCATTCAAGAGGTAAGGCTTCTTATTTTATCATTTCAGTAACATTATAAGACTCATAGGTGCTCTTAAAATCAATTGAAAAGTCTAGCCTAGAAAAAACAAAGAACTGATTTTAATTTGGTTTTCCAATTTATAATAAACAACATATATTTTTCCTAGCTAGGAATGTAAGGAAATTTAACTTTTTGTTCCAGAAAATAATGAAACAGAATCACTGACCCGTTGGAAATACCAAATTATAGTCTAAGAAACACTAACTGTTAATTAAGAAAACTCACAAAGGTATTGATCAGTATTAATTATCTAACAGCAAAGTAGTGTCGCTGACATGCTGACCTATTCGTCCATAATTGATGTACGATTTTCCCCCTCAAAATGAAGTCTTCTGAGTACATATACTTGGAGGTTATTGCCCTGTGGAATGTATGTCAGATAATCAAGCTGCTCTACTGATATTGATTTCTGTAACCATAGATCCAGCAGAGATCAGACTGCTTCAACAACAACAACAAAAAATGTCTGTGATACAGAATTGACCCAAAATCCGGAATCCCAAAAATGTTCCCTTGTAGAACCTCTGTGTTAATAACATTAAGTACAGTACCAAGCTCTTCCTGTAAGAAAACTTAGGTAATTACTTTCTCCTGGAAGAAATTGACATGTCAACCAGAAGATAGGTATATGTACAAGACATAGTGGATATCTGACTATAAATCACAGAACCAGCTGCTGCAGATGATCACAGTTGATAATCTTCATCAGATCTGGTTACTTACGCTAATCACATACTCAAAATTCCATTGGCTCCATAACAGTAGAGCTCATCTCTGTTTGTATAAGGTTTTTATTATATCACCAGGATTTCTTCAGTTTTAATTTACCGTTGCCATGACAACATACCTCTGATCTAATCTGATGTTATTCTTATATAGTAATAGCCTTCAATTTGTCATTGTTAACCATCATCTACTGGGAGTGCAAGACCAAATCTCCATGACCTTTGTCATGTCCTTGAAGAGTGCACTACAGACAAATTATTTACACCTCTGAGAACGCTACAAAACTAAATGACATCTGAAAAAGTCCCGGCAAAACATTTCATGTACCTGCAAAGGTGATTGGATGTTTTCCCATGCACTTTCCCACAGATAAATACAGTGCCACCTTGAGTGTGTGGAGCCTCATTGATGTAGATGCCTTCTTTCCCATTTAACTTGTTTAAATAAATGGTACGTCCATATTACTGCATCAACACTTCTATAATGACCATTACAAATTGAAATTTCTATTCCCAGTAAATATTGTAAGCAAGATGAAGCATCTGGATTATTTGCCGGATTATTCATGTCTGGATTAATGAGGCTCAACTGAATACATATTGTTTTTCTTGCTCATTTTTAGCATGCATTGAAAGCTAGACAAGTTTCAATGATGAGGCTGAGAAATAAGACAAATGCTTTGATGATGTGATTTTAACCCTTTCACCCCCAGGTATCAGAATGGTATGCTCTTTTCTATTGTCTAAGACCAGTCCATTTTGGTCTGTGGTGTTGAAAGGGTTAACAAGCATTTGAGTGTCTTCAAATGAACTTATGATCTTTACTACTCAGATGTCCCTACATCCTAAAACCTTAGGGACTTCGTAAATGATGCTTGCTGTTTGACATCTGTTAAACAATCTGAGTGTTGTTTGGCATTCTTCAGAGAACCACAACAGTAAAATATAAAATATAACATACCAACTAGAAAATGAATCCTCTTAAAGTCTGGAGGACATTACAGTAGAACCTCACTTAAATCCCCTCTTCACTAATTGACCACCTTACTAAAAATCTATTCAAACTAATCTATTTATCATTGTATTAGGATGTTTCAATTTCAATTAGGAGACCACCTCACATAAAAAACCATAAGAATTCAGTCGGCTTTCCATTCTAGGCCAGTCTCCTGTCACCATGAAGACCACCGTGCATCAAAGACCATCTAAATTTAGTCTCTTACGCCATTTTTACCTCACTGATGCCATCGAGTCTCTGTGGGTTAGCATGTCTGTCCTGTGATAATGAGGCTATGGGTTTGAATCCACACTGTGGCCTCAGCTGGTTTCCCATCCTTCAGATAAGAAAATAGAAACTGACATTTCATGTCACAGTAGTTGTGGGTGTGTTAAAGAACCCTCTCTGCACAATAGACTTAAAGGCTGAGCATAGCCCAGATCTATAGCCCTTCATCAGCACAAGGTGAAGTCTCCAAATAAGTGAAAGATTCTTGAATGGGATGTTAAACAATAATATAACCAAACAACCGAATACATGTGTATCTACCTCACTAGGGAAATCACCTCAGTCTTCAGACAAATCGCAGCCTGTCACAAAGGTGGTCTTAACAATTAGCTTTTGCTGTAACCTGAGAGAAACATACACATGATTTCCCTCTTAATGTCCTGGAAAACAAGTTGAGAATACGTAGGGATGTAACACAGGGAATAACCCATGATATGACAAAAGGACATGCATCACATTATAACACTTTCCATATAGGAAATGAGTTTCCATATACAGGAAAAATTGTGAGACGGAAGATTTTCATGTATATGACAAACGCCAGATGTGAAGGTTCAAGATTTAGGGGGAAGATAACATGCAGCAAAAACCTACAACTTTGATTACCAGTATCTAGATGAGAGTATCATTCAAGGCTAAACATGACTAGCTCAAGTCCCTCTAGAGTGGTCTATGAAGAGGCTGGTTTATTGGTGTTCAACATCCAACTCAAGAATCTTTCACTTATATGGAGCTGTCACAGTGAGCCCATGAAGGGTGACAAATTTAGACTATATTTGGCACTAATGGCTGTAGATGAGGGGGGGGGGGGGGGGGGGGGGG